>NQII01001898.1:173733-196342 GCA_002778355.1 Clitarchus hookeri | reverse complement strand
TGTACTACTTAAAAAATGTCAAGAGAACGTCGAGTCCATTTGTCTTAGTTAACGTTTCGTCCTTTTATTTTACCCCTTTGGCCTTTGGTCGTGACATAGTCTGTGTACAACTTCATTAGCTATATTATCATCTTTATTTGTATTTCATTCTCAAACTTTCTCAGTCGAAAGTAGTCTTATTTTATTGTATTTTTCGTCCAGTTTGACAAGGTTTTATTGATTATTAATGCGATTTTCTATTTTTGTGCTATGCAGATGGTGTCGCGAGTCATTGCACAGATACGTTATTAATTGGAAGACAAAAAGTCACGTGTTTTATATTCGAAGAATAGGAGGAAATAATGTGTCTCAGCAGCTCAGAAGCTCATTGCCATCGCGACATTGCCAGCCACGCTTAACGTAAAGGCCGTCTCCAAAAATTGACCTCGATGCGACACCAGTAGAATTCATCAGCCTTTTACTTAACACTTTTGAAAACCCCTCAAGTGAAAAATCTGTTTCAAAAAAACATCGACGCGGGCGAAGGATTTTCCGTACAGTCCATTGTGAGGTGCATGTAGAAAAATAGGGCTTTTTTTTTCAAGTTGTCGTTATTGGTTGCTGTGAAAGACGGCACATGTCCCAGACCCGCAACGGCTTACCAACTGCTTGATCTGTTCGTGCAATCAAGGAAAGTTTGATAATTTCCAGCGCTTCATGTCGCATTTTTACGTTTACCCTCTTAGGTTTCCAATGCCCCGGTAGCAGAATTCGAATGTAGATCGGCCTAGAAATGACATGAACAGATCATGAGTGTTTTTTCAGGGTGCTCCCAGGTTTTTTAAGTATACATATATAATACATCCGAATTTTCTCTCTGTGTTAAACTGGCAAATCTTCTTATGGATGACCGCTCCTTCATTCTGAGTGATGAGCTGACAGATTCTCGGCCGAAAAAATTCTAGTACCTCGATATCTTCCGCTGGAAAACTGGTGGGTTGAACTGAGTTTCCGACAGCTGATAGTGAGAAATATCTTAGTGTTTTTTCCTACTTTCCTTCAGCGTATATGAGATTTCGTTTCGGCTTGAAGAGTTGCTGAGTTCCACCGTTCAAGAAATGCATTTTATTTTTTTAATGTAGTTTCATCGATGTTATGCCCGGCAAAATAACTGGAGTTTTTAAATAAAAAATAAAGTTTTTTACAAAAAAAAATTAAGTTCTGTGTTTTACAGTTTCGTTATGACAGAGAGAGTGGCAGAACCTAGCACGTGTGACCTTGAGCGGCAATAAGGGTGAAACGAGGCGTGGATGCGTCTGTAACGAATTGATGTGGAGGGAGTCAGTCTTATATATCGAGTGTGAAGCAAAGTTAAGCCTATTAAAATTCATGTCCATCTGATTTGATGATTATGGGTCGTGCGTGGATGTGCGTGTGTGTGTGTGTGTGTGTGAGCGCACACGATCGGCTGTCAAGATATTCAACATTTAGAAGAAATATGTCAAAGGAGGAAATCTAATCGTTTCGAAGTTTGTTAGAAGTATGCCAGAGTGGGGAATTATTGATGTCTGGTCCTCTGTATTCATTGCAGCGCCAGGTAGGGCTTAATGTCTCCTCGACAGCGGGGTCATTAAAGATGGAACCGTCAGTAAACACAATCGGTATCAGAGGAAGGAATCGAACATGGCTAACGTTAAAGACCAATCCCAGCGTATACCTGGAGCGATTTCGGGAAACCATGGAAGAAACTCAAATTGGGATGTCTGAGCTGAGAACTGAACCCGGGTCCTCCCGAATACGCGTACGGAATTTTATCACGGCAGCGCTTCCTTACGTTTGATAGCAGCAGGAGCGTCACCCAGCCATCGCTGAGTCGTATACATATGTTTGCATTTCGCCTCGCAAACATCTATGTTGAGGTCATTCCTGGTCGCTCTACCATCGAATTCTGCTACTGGGACAATGGATACCTAAGCGGGTAAACGAAAAAATGCGACATGAAGTGCTGGAAATTATTCAACTTTTCTTGAGTGCACGAATAGAGCTAGCAGTTGGTAAGCCGTTGCGAGTCTGGGACATGTGCCGTCTTTCACAGCAACCAATAACAGCAAATAATACTGACAACTTGAAAAAAGGGCCTATTTTTAAATGCACAAATGCCCTCAGCATGGAATGTATGGAAAATCATTCGCCTGCGTTAGTGTTTTATTTTAATGATTTTTTTTTTAGGGGTTCTCATAAGTTTCCGCTGGTTTTGCATCGAGGTCCATTTTTGGCGACGACCTTTACGTTAAGCGTGGCTGGCAATGTTGTGAAGACAACGAGTTTCTGAGCTGCTGAAACATGTTTTTTCCTCCCATTCTTCGAATTTAAAAGTCTTGACTTTTTTCCTTCAGATTAATAATGTATCTGGCAATGAATGGTGATGCCAAAGCACGCGTAGTTGAATGAGAAACGAGATATTTTTCGAACTGATTCGTGTATTAAGGCATGGAAAACTGTGTGACTGAAGTAGGATAGGCATTGTATAATTTTCCCTTTGCATTTTTATTCCCCATAAATGCTGTAAAATATATTATTGCGGTTTTAAAATTAACCGTGAACACTCATGTTGAAATCTCGTCACATGCACTCGACGGAATGTTCTGGGGGATAATATAAGTAAGTGGAGAAATATAACACACCCCTCATAAAGTCGTAAACAGACGTTGAAGCTCAAAAAATACTTTTGTTCTGGCTGGGGAGTGTTTTCTGAGGCCGTGGGGTGGGCAAAATTTTAAGTCATTTTTCATGTGAAACTGTTGTTAAATAAATAAGATAATAGCATTTTACAGTTGTTTTTCCGTCGCCTGTGAAAAGGAATTCTGTATTCTCTCGTAGTTTCTGGTGCTCGAATTTTTTTAATTAGCATTACATATTTTTTTTTTTTTTTTTCGTATGATTGCGTCTCGCTTACGTGCGAGGTCCTGAGAAGATCAATTCTTCGTTCAGTGGTGTAATGTACAAATGTTGATTTCCTTTTTAAGTGGGAAAAATAAGAACATCAGTGGGGTTAAGATTTACGGGTTTTTATACAACCCATCCAATTTTTTCCCTAGTCAAATTTTTTTAAACAATTTTTTGGCATTGCTACATGAAAAAAAAATATTATTATCTGTTCTAGTTTGATGATTTGTCCCTTATGAAATTTTAGACTCGGATATATTTATCGTTAGTAATCGCCTATTTGACTAAAATAAAATAGTAGCGTGATTTTTCCTTTTTATAGCTGGTGTAATAGCTAAAATTATAACAAAAATATAAAGTTTATAATCTTTTGAGATGGAGGAAGTTGTTAGGGCAAACGATAACGAGTAAGGACTTGGTCGAGAAACCATCCGTCATTATTCTGGAATGAATTTAAAAGAAGACATTTGCCTGAACGAGACGAGAATCGTAAAAGTGTTACCTTAAAAATGGGTTTTCGCTGGTGTTGAATTGTGTGTGCAGATTTCATCTGTGTTTATTATCGTATGAATTAAATTTGGAGTGTCTAAGAAATAAAACATGCTGCTGGAGCGACAAGCCACCCCCCCCNCCCCCCCAACCCACACACACACAACCACCACCGGGCACGCCACGGCGGTCACTGTGCTATGGCAAAGTACAATTCAACACCTGGTGCAGTGAGGCTGGACGTGTGCACGAGCTAAGATAACGACTGCACGTGTATCTCGTTTACTTCTAAAATGGGACTCGTATCCACGTCTTTAAGTACGCATTTATCTTAATAGAGTTTAATGCGTCTAACAGTCTCGAATGCAATTGCGATATTTTGGGCTCTGTGTGTGTTGTGTGTTTGACATATTAGCACGTGGAGACTGGCCGTTTTTTCCCCTTATTTATTATTTACACATAATATCAATGTATCTTTGATTTCGCCGGAATTAATAAAAATTTTCTGAATTAACTTTTTAATACGAAAAAAAAATATGTGATGTTCTATCCATAATTTATTTTAAAATTTTGTTTACTTAGAATTAATTTTCTACATTCGAAGGGGATAAACATAAAAATTAAATGCCATGGACTGTGTAATGCACTGACTGCAATATGCTCTAATTTTTTCACATGTCAAGTATTTCCTTTTACGTCTCTACGAGGTTGAAGGATGATGAATGAGAGCTGTATGCGCGTGTATTGGCGGATTTCGTATTGAGGTATATCTGTATGGTGGACTAGCATCTCGGGAACAAAACTATGTTTAAGTTCACGTAAATCTTAAAGAGTGAATACTATTGACAGCTGCTGGCATAGAGGCCACGCACATATACATACACATGATCGCATGTCACTTTTCATTACGCTAAAGTCACTTAGCTGTGTGTTCATGACTCTGGACGGACAAGGAAGACGAATGGAAAAGGGGGTGTGGGGGTGTTTTATCACGAACCCGATATATATCTTAATAGAGCGAGCCCACACGCATGTATGATATTACTGAAATTTAGTTTGCCGAATGCAACAGATTTTTTTGTCAATTTGTACTTGTGGAGGGTGAACATTTACGCTAGCGTCTCTTCACAGTATATAAATATTTACCTGCATAACTTACTACACGTGCATTATTCATGAGTATAAAAAGTTATATATATATATATATATATATATATATACAATAAATTTTATTAGTAGCGTGTTTATGAGGAGAGCAAACAACGAGGTTTTGCCCCATTCGAGCTAAAATGTGCAAGCATCCTTCGAATACCCTCTCTCGTCGTGGACGCATAGGTATTTAGACTGTGTTTGAATGCAGTTTGGACTTCCACGAAACCATTGTCATTAACCAACCAAGACCCTGCCACGATTCTTGGGCGTGATGATCGCTGGCACGATGGTGGATACACATCCTGAACCCTGTGTTTTGTGGGAAGTACACTCGTACGCTGCGGTGAAGGTGACTGTACACAACGAATTTTGGCAGGTGAAGGTCCTAGAGCTACGCAGGTTTTTTGCATGAGACTGCAAGTTATCGCACCTATCAAATGCCATGCCACAGTTTCCACACTTACATGCCACTCTATCCACATTATTTGAACATCCATTCTTTTCGTGTCTTCGAGGATATTTGATGAACGCAAACAAAGTGTTACAGCAGCGTCACGGGTACTGATGTAACTCCATTGCAAATTAGATCTATGGTATATATGACTATATATAAAAATTTGGAAAAACTAATTTCCAGTATCATATTTTATGAGGTTACATATTCCTCCAGAGACTTGCTGGCCCGAACCGATACTCCAAATTTGAGCAGATTTTTAATCTAGTGGGAATATATATATGATATATATATATATAGTGTGTGTGTGTGTGTGTGTGTATTACGTGCGCGTTTGGCAATATGCTGCAACGTGGTGGAATTAAATATCTTTAATTACCAGTCAGAATGCTAAAAGATGAAGAGTGAGAGAGTGATCTGTCGCTTTGGTATCAGACGAGAACCTGTGCCGAGGGTCGACATTGTTCCCATGCAATACTTTCCCCCCACTAGCATGCTCTGGCGGACAATACTGAAACAATATCAGTAGTGACAAGGATTAAGCGATGGTGAATAATTTGTCGAACTAAAGTGCTAGGGTGAGGGGTAACAGAATAAATACTCAATTTCAATGGTAATTTAAATAGCATTAAAACGAAAAAAAAATTTTCGTTGGTCTTTATTATAGATCTTAATACNTCAATTTCAATGGTAATTTAAATAGCATTAAAACGAAAAAAAAATTTTCGTTGGTCTTTATTATAGATCTTAATACAAAAAAAAACATCGATTTAATAATTTATGCTTGTAAGTATTCTGCTGGTTGGAAAAATAATTTTAAAAAAGGGAATGGAAAATCACAGATTTTTCTATGACTATAAATATAAGTGCTGACAGCTCACTTTGCGTCTAAATCGTCAGAATGAACGTAGGTATACTGGCAGCTCGCCTGGCATTGAAATCAAGAAATTAACACCACATATGTGTTGATATCATCTAACATGGGGNTCAATTTCAATGGTAATTTAAATAGCATTAAAACGAAAAAAAAATTTTCGTTGGTCTTTATTATAGATCTTAATACGAAAAAAAACATCGATTTAATAATTTATGCTTGTAAGTATTCTGCTGGTTGGAAAAATAATTTTAAAAAAGGGAATGGAAAATCACAGATTTTTCTATGACTATAAATATAAGTGCTGACAGCTCACTTTGCGTCTAAATCGTCAGAATGAACGTATACTGGCAGCTCGCCTGGCATTGAAATCAAGAAATTAACACCACATATGTGTTGATATCATCTAACATGGGGGNGTATACTGGCAGCTCGCCTGGCATTGAAATCAAGAAATTAACACCACATATGTGTTGATATCATCTAACATGGGGGGTGCCTACAGCACCACCTGTACTTTAAAAACATTAACCAATATGGTTGTCGTCTTGTGGCTGAATCGACAACTCGCATGGTGGGTAAATTAATACGCTGGAGCCACCTTGGTGATGAAAACATATCAAATCCAATATGGCAGTCGAATAATGGGAGAGACTAACTCCAGTAATGTACAAACAAATGACAAACGAAAAAACCAAGATAGTGGACGGGAACTGTGATGCCTACCTAGATGGCTGACTGAACCTGATGGTCTACTGCACCGACCAAGACGGCGAACTTCACCTATCAAGATGGTCGATGGTGGCTATGATGCCTACCAAGATGGTGGACTACAGCTACCAAGATGGTGGACTTTACCTATCAAGATGTTGTACGGTGGCTGTGATGCCTACCAAGATGGTGGACTGCAGCTACCAAGATGGTGGAAAGAATATTGGCAGAGTAGGGTGTGGGAACCTCCAGAAATTTAAGTTTTTTAATAATTTTTAAAAATATTTTGTTAATAATTTTAAATAACAAAAAATTATTTTTTAAATAATTTTTTGAATATTTGTGGCGGTTTTTGGATTTTTTTGGATTTTTTTTTATTTGCTTGGATTTTTTGGGGATTAAAGGTTAACGTCACATAGATCTAAGATCGCCGCAGGCTGACCAGAATGACAGAGAATGAACAGCTTCGACGCTCCGGTCCCAGGTCCCGATATGCCAAAGTCCCCTTAATCCCTCTACTCCTAAATACAATTCGCTATGATTTCAAAATTTGCAGATGAATGAGAATGTATGTTTGGGAATTGAATGCTGGAATTGTGTGCTATCATCATACCAGACTTGTTTCAAATAGGTGTAATGTTTCCTTAGATACGATACTGCACTCAGAAAAGTTGAAAGGAAGCAGTTTTGAAAATTATCACCAGAAATTGTTAAATTTACGCGAACATTTGTTTATTAAGAACCATCAATTTATCGAGTGTAATTCAATTTGGTGGACAAATTAAAAAGATTTTATTGAGCACACCCATACAGAAATACAAATACAAAAACAACCAAATAATCACAGGTAAAGTTATGTCTGTCTTTTCTGTTGGAAAACAGACTAAAAGATTTCACGGTTTTCTGTATGGTTGGTAACAATAATTTAGTACGCTCCTTCATAAACTCGAAAAAAATACGTCTAGTCAGTATGTTATAGATAAAATTTCGGAAGCTTGTGTAATTTTGCATAATCTACAAAATATTAATTTCCTTCATTTTGTGGTATCAAAAACCGCTTTTCACTAGATTTACTCAGTTTCTATCATCACCGTTCTAATGGTGGAAGGATTTATGTTTTTCTTAATGTAAAGAAACGAAAACCTACGACCACCTGGCGTAGAAAATACATTACAGCAAAACGGGCCCAACTTTATTTTGGTAAATATTTTCTTCTTTAACGAGGCTCTCACTTCGTAACGATGTTGCTAGTTAATAGTCTTAATTTTCATAAACACTTGGATCTTCCCATAAACACACATAGTTGAAGACAAACGTTGAAACCAATAATTCTAAAGAACAAGTTTTAAACAAAATTTCTAAACTCTCCGTTTATAAAACATTATACTAACAAAATTTTAATTTTATTTAGTTCACTCCCAATTACAATTTGAAACTTCAATTTGAGCTTCTTTGCATTGTTTTTATTTCAAATAAATGTCAATTTACGTTTTAAAACTTCTAATGTGCAGTACTGAAGACATATATTTTTGATCAATTAATTTTTTACTACCGGAAATCAAACATTTCAATAAAGGGCTCTAGCTGACCACCTAACGCTTTGTAATGGTAGCGTCAGCCGAAATTTTACAATTTCAAAAATGTTCGCTTTTATTTGTGTTAAAATCATTTCATGTGAATCATTCGAATTAAGTTACAATATCGATTGCCTTTTAAATCAATGACATCCTTCCAGAAATGTTGAAAACCGTTGTGATTGATCCCGACGTATGAAAGGCAGGAATGTTGAAAATCCAGCAAATTTGTGTAATATAACCTAAAACTCCACGATGACTTGGTGTAATTCGTCTGAATGACTGGTGTTCTCCATGGAAAATAGGTTTTTTTTTATTTTGTTGTATGTTGGAGTAAGTGTTCTAAATTTGACATAAATAAGAAATTCGAATAGAAAATTCAAACTATTTAAAATGTGGAATGTACTGAAATGTATATACGTAAACACGTACGTACACACCTTCATAAAGAAAGACTTAGATCGGAATAAAAGCTGATGAGTCATTATTTTCAAAGGAAAGTAAATGGTATCAGCATTCATTGGTCGCCGATGATTAAAGCGTTTCATGTCTCTCATGTACCTTGCATTCCATTTGCTCTTGGTGTAACAATCGTTGCTTTTAAAAAATTGGCTGCGTAGTTGTTAATATAAGTGTTGTGTTTCTCGTTGAAGGACTATTATTTCCATAACTTCAATGTTAGTATGTAACATTTATGAATAAGAAATTCCATACTAAGGACAAGTTTTATCAATCTGGAAAAAAACATAATAATGTATGAGGACAATTTTTTTATGAATGTAATGAAGCGAAGCAAAGGAAAATCAGCCACAAATATTTCACATATACGAGATGTGTTCAAAAAATAAGGTGACTTGTTATTTTGCGACTTTGTCTCGATAAATTATGTATTCATCAATATATATTTTGTCCCCTTCAAAGTTATCCCCCTCAGATATAATACACTTGTGCAAGCGCTTTTTGCCAATCCTCGAAGCACTTATGATATGCGCATTTTGGTATGGCCTTGAAGTCTCCCAGGTCTTTATCTCTTCAATCGTGGCAAACCTCCGTCCTTTCATGGGTCTCTTCAGTTTTAGGAACAGGAACAAGTCGCAGGGAGCCACGTCCGGTGAATACGGTGGCTGAGGCATGATTACGGTGTTGTTAATACAGATTCTTTGATCCATTGTTTGCGATAGCAAAAAATCGCCAAGCACACCAAAACACGTCTAACCTTTATATCTGTCACAAACAAACTAACAATGCATAATGGCGGATAATGTCAACATATGTTGGGGACATGTGTACCAACATAACATTAAAAACCATCGATAATCGAATGTACGTAGCCCTCGAAATTTGCAAAGTCATCTTATTTTTTGAACACACCTCGTATGAGGAATGGACGAATCGGAATGAACTTGCCCACGTCGAAAGGCCATGTTGTGGCATTTATTACAGATCAGATCACGCCGACAAGAAAGATGGCAGTGCTGGTGTAATGCTGATCCCACGTTGGAATGATGCAGTGTCGCGTTCGGCCAAGTTACACGACCCGATTCAGTTCGGAAAGGAGTCGCACAGCGGTGGTCTTTCCCCTCCACCCTCCTCCTGAGGCAAGTCAGCCCACAAATGTTTTACTGGCCTTTGATATACTTCAGATCAGCATCGGGTCAATGTTGAAGTCCGAGCTGTACTCACGAACGTTGTATCGGGAGTGGGCGGGAGGCATGAAATCACCTCAACATGTCGATGACACATGTACTGTCTGTGGGCGAGTGTTGTCTTGTTGAAATGTTTGTACGTAGGATGTCTCTGACGTACCACTCGCTGTACCGTCTACGTACATCATTTCCAAAGGTGATTTTAAGACATGCCCTATGTCTTTACGTATGTGCCTCTCCCGCCGGCGTTGTCATAATCACATTACCCGTGGTAACGTGCAGCCGAGATCCGCCGTTGTGCACAATGCCGCGCCACCCGTCGTCGCTCCATGAGTCCCGATCACGGCAGAACTCTTCTCTGCTCCGATGTGAACGGTAGTCTACACGTGAAGCGGTGAACACGTAACCCGGTTGATGGCGGTCGCCTAGACATGGTGCTGGTACACGCGGTATGTTCTACTATTGAGTATCGACTAGGTGATTCAAAATACACGTGCGGGACGGCAAACTGACAATTTCTCAAGAGGGTTATCACGTGTGGTAAAGCATTGTTTGAATGCTGCGGCGCGTCAAAAATTGACAGCGCTTTGAATATGGTGACGGGTGGACGCTCCACACTGTGTCGCGAAACCACCACCTACCCAACAAGAGCATTAGATCACGCAGGAAATTACAGAATGGTTTAGGATTGTCCACCCCTTAATTCATTACACAGCCTACATCGGCGGGGCAGAGATTAACGCACGTGTGGTTGTGTGGTCAGAAGTTCCGTCCGTTGTGGATTCGTGCGATAAAGTCCTCATCTGATGGCACAGGGGTCTCGTACATCAATACCCTTCGTAGCAACCCAAATAAAATATTCAAGGTATGTGAGATCTGGTGACCGTGGTGGCCATGGAACAGGGCCCTACTGCACGCAAACCGTGCTTTTCCCGACATGACAGGCAGCAATTTAATAGGGTCACATATTGCTTGGTGCACCATATGACGATCCTTCTGAGGCGATGTCTGTCTGGGTCGGCTGGAACATTCACGAAGCGTGTGTGTGCCTTCGCGTACTCCTTGGTTACAACATCGGAGACTACTGTAATGCTGGAACGCCCCACGTGCCTGGCAAATTACTTTATGCGTCCACCCGGCCTCGTGCAGACCTTGAATGGGGCTCCTATTCCAAGCATCATCAAGCGCTGGTAAAGCCGTCTAATACGTCAACGAGACACACGTTCTGCTCGGTGAATTCCCTTCACTATTTTGACTCTCTGACGTGACAAAATTTTCCGCCACTTCTGCGAGATTATGGAGAAAAATATTTGGTTTACGAGGGCGTGGGACACAAATATATGCTAAAAACGATAATCTAAGTCTTTCGGTTATTGGAATCCAATATAGAAAAACCTGAACAGGGCAATCCTAAATTATCGATTTTTGCCAACTTACTCACCAAATATCATGCCAGGGTGATGCATTTCCAATGAGCTATTTATGACGCTGAAATAGTGTACGCTTATGCGAGGCGCATACGGTAATAAAGGAATATCACACTCAGGTAAATTATTTTCTTACAAAATAGGCAAAAACCCTACGGTAGGGTTGCCCTCTTTTGGGTTTTGTAGTTTGGCCTCCAAAAATCTGCATTTTTCGATTATCGTGTTTGACGTTTGTTTATGACTCGCGCTATATTAAACAGAATATAAAAAAATGTAACCGTAGACGAAATGACTCACTTACTTTTTCGCATTTTTTAAAGCTCCTTGATATTGAAATATGTGTGTAAGTCACGCAAGTTTGCTTCCAACAGTTTTGCCTGGAGAGAGGTACCAACTATTGCTAATAAGGACAAAGCAAAATTAAAATATGGGAAATTATTTTTTCTTCTCTGCGGAATGGCACGACAGGGAGGGATAGAATACGAAACGAAGATATAAGAAAATTGCCCATTATACACAGTCGGAATGATAAAAACTCGTGACACCGCAGAAATTGGAGATCCCACTTATAACGAACGAACGACGAGCGGTTACTTTCGGTAGCGCGAGAAGACCAAAAAATCGATGGAAAGACCAGCAATTAATGAAGTCTGAAGTTCACAATACGATGAAGGGCTTAGTGCATGAAGAAGAAGATTCATTTATATACAATAGCACGCAGAGTTAACATACCGGTTTCTTGAAATGCATATTAACATCGCACTCTTGACTGCTGCGTTAAATTTACAGCTGGTAATTATATTTAATGACTGCAGTTTGCTATCAGGTTGTTATAACGTGAAACGTCGTGTGCTTCGTCTTCCATAAATGCCTGCCTACCAGAATATTGTCGAGACACAAAGTATTCAACAAGAGATATAATTTTTTAAGCGGTGGTAAGAATATGAACGATTTATTATGAACTAAAACTTAAATGTTAATGAAGCGTGTTTTGCGGTCTTTCATTGCGACGGTAATTAAGTAGCAGTGTGAAACAGCAAAATAAGTTAATCTCTCTGTTGTCGTGGGCATTAAATAGTCACGCTCTGTCAAGCATGCCCAACTGGTTCGAGCGTAACCACGCACGACATACAGACTTTGGTGGCCAACGAGCCAGTGTTCAAGAACTTCGCAGCTGATTCTTTTAAAAATGTGGCTACAGACTTGGCCATGTTTGTGTATTGCAGTGGACCAAGGAATAAATTAGGTAAAATACATTTTCCGGTATTTTAGTTCATTGCATTGACACTGTTTTGAATTACACATTTTGGAGCTCTATAAATAATACAGAATATTCAGTAAACTCTTAACTAATTTTTAAAGGAGCATGTCTTAAATCGAGATTTTAAATTTTGTGTCTTAAGAATTTTATGTTAAAATTTTGTTCATTGAATGTTTTATAAATAAATATTAACTACTTAACTTAATCATTATTTTAACTGACCTAGGTATTTACTAATATTTCGCAGTGGTGGTATAACCGTTATAATAAATTAATTTTATTAACTATAGAATTAAGCTTCCGAAAGAATGACTGTATTAAATATTTGTATTAGTTTTCAATAAAAAATTATTATACTCTAATTAAAATCTAATTTCTAATTATTATCTTGTACGACGGATCTCAAGACGTCACACAATTCATTTTCTAGAAGTTTTCGATAAAACTGAATAAAGAAGTTAAAGCTGATATTTATTCTCATATTAAATTATTGGCATGCAGTTTTCTGATTAAGGTGTCAAGGAGAATTCAGCTATATTATTTCCAAAATTTCTCTAAACAAACAATGTACTCAATTAGAATGTGTTAAGAACGTTCATAAGAACCAAACGTAAAACGAAGTTAACGTTAACTCTGATGTACCACCCTTATATTACACAAATAAATTGATCAAAAATATATTTATGCTAATATTTTGAAGTTGTTATTAGGGCAATAAGTATTGTACATGTAATAAACTAAAAGTCCTTGTTTAGTGAATTATTCACTGTCTTACAATTTATACACAAAGTGTGTTGTAGTATTGATTTTACTTTGTTTTGTCGTTATTAGATTGTCATATATTTACGGTGTAAAAAGCCAATCTTCATTAAATAATTTTGGCTTTCCTTTGTTTTTTTACCTCCTTAAATTGGTTTATAAATTTTTTGATTTAAAAACCCAATCGTTATTACATAACTTTTATCTTAGAACACCGTCATAGTTCCTTGTAAAGGCTGTTAACGATTAAATGAGCTCTTCCGAAATAAACCATTGAGAAATATCAGTGCCACTCTTTGCGTGTATTTAAATGGGTAATCTGACTGGGCCGCCTCTAACAAAGTTTGCAACAACGGAAGGAAATTAGTTCCGTGTGTTAACGTTGAATTAAAAGTGCTAGGCAAATATTTGTGGATACTTCAATGATTTATTTCATGTTCTGATTTTTAAACGCATATAAATTACAAGAATTAGCAAATTGTTATAACACATTCTTAAAAAATATTTTCACAGCTTCACATGAATAACGCAGGAACAAAGTGAGATATCCATGGAAATGTTAATATTCCAAATGGTAAAAGAATACAGGACGTGCATACAATTAGATCTTAAATCATGGCTTTCTAAAGTGCTAAATGTTATTGTGAACAATCTACACCAGAATCGTATCACCTACTCGCTGAGCCAGGCTCGTGGTAGGCAAACAACTGTTGATACCCAATTCCAGCAGAGCAGATGGGAGACATGTGTTTATTCCATGTAACATTTATATAAATCTGCACTTTCACATAGCTGAATAATCACTTCGTAATCACTCAGATTTCACTACACATCAATAGTTTATTAGATTTTGGGAGACGTCTTAGTTTAACGCTCGTAGTTGATGTCAGTAAACGTATGCAAACTTAATTATTAAGGAAAAAATCAAATGTATTTCAAAAGGTACCCGAAAATGTTGATAACTGGGTTAGATAGTGTTACTGTCATTATGGCCAGGGAAATTACCTTTAAACAGCAAGGTCTGGTTTTCGTAAAAGATAGTGCAAAACAGTTGTAATACGGTTGTGTGCACTAGCAATATCAGAAAGTGCATCATTAAGGCGCCCGTCTATCTGGCGCTTGAACTGCGTTGCAGAGTGTTCCAAATACACGTTTTTCAACGAAACCTTTAAGTGTGCGTCCAACGTGTTGATCTACGAAAAGAACACACACTTCAGACGAGAGCTGTATAGTACTTTCAAAATATCACGTACGTTAGAAACATCAATTCGCAGTACTCCAAAACCGCTAAAAACGGCCTTTCCAAGGCGCTGTAGCTCAAAATGCACTCATCAGATACACACAAAACTACTATAAGGGCCTGCACTGAACCTTCCTAAAGACTTCCCACTAATAAAATAATATGGTCACCACTGAAAGTCCCATAGGCACACGCAGCAGGACGAGAACACTGCACGCCAGTTCAGAGCCTTGCGCTTAGCGGCGATGGCGTACTTGATGCGCGTGGCAGTGTCGCCCTTATTGCTCCCGCGCTTCTCGGTCTAAACGTGGGAAAAAGTTCCAGGTAGACGAGGGCCTTAATGATTGATGTCGCGCGACATAAGTGAGTGAGGAAATCAAGGCCCATTTGTCTTCAAGTTTCGGACACTTTTCTTCGTGGTACCCTCACATGGATAAAGTTCAACTCAAGTATTGGATGTTGGCGGTTATTCAAACTTCCTCGTGATGAGCATTTTAAAATTAGTCCTTATCCACAACGGCCTGTCTTCAGACGCAAACACCAACTGGAGCGGAGTGGAGAGATTTGCGTGGCTGTCAATATTGAGGTCTTGAGAAGCGACGAGGGTGAAGCGAGGTGAGTTGTGGAGCGGCGCCGAAACGCTGGCCAGCGGCATCGTCCGCCACGATTCCCGCGTGCGAAAATCCGGGAGCGAGCCCGCCGGGCATCTAACCCGGTTCGCCTATGTGGGAGGCAAATATTCTAACCACTAAAACACCGCCAGCCCAACACCAACTGTAGTTAACGGGATTAGGCACAGTAACACTGCAAAACATATTTGTTTNGCTAAAACACCGCCAGCCCAACACCAACTGTAGTTAACGGGATTAGGCACAGTAACACTGCAAAACATATTTGTTTTTAACAACATATTAAAATTCTAACGTTAAAATTAATGGCCACTCTAATATCCCCCCTCCCCTTTTTCAGAGGGTTATTCAAACAACAACTACAATAATAATAAATTGCATAAATAGTAACACACTAGGGTTTCTAAACATTTCTCAGTTCCACTTAAGCATCACATGTGTTAAAGTAACGATCTTGAATGCAATGTGAATTGCTGAAGGCTGTCCGGGATAGAGTGAGCACTTTAGGAATCAACCCTTGAAAGAGGTCACTGCCCTCACCGGCGAATATTTAAACGTGCTCACTGACAGGCATGCGCCCAGTAAAGTTGGTTACAACCGAGAAAAAGTAGTTCCAAGTCTTAACGTCAGACAAAATGTGTTGCGCAAACATTTGTGAGTAAAGAAATTATTTTTTTACTTTATGTTTTTTTTNGTCTTAACGTCAGACAAAATGTGTTGCGCAAACATTTGTGAGTAAAGAAATTATTTTTTTACTTTATGTTTTTTTTAATGCATGTAACAGTAAGAAAAAACTAATTTGTAAAATATTTACTTCTATAATAGTATCACAGTTTTATTTGACCTACGCATTAATAAAGTTATGAGATCCACGGCAATGTTAATTTCACTTACANGTCTTAACGTCAGACAAAATGTGTTGCGCAAACATTTGTGAGTAAAGAAATTATTTTTTTACTTTATGTTTTTTTTTAATGCATGTAACAGTAAGAAAAAACTAATTTGTAAAATATTTACTTCTACAATAGTATCACAGTTTTATTTGACCTACGCATTAATAAAGTTATGAGATCCACGGCAATGTTAATTTCACTTACANCAATAGTATCACAGTTTTATTTGACCTACGCATTAATAAAGTTATGAGATCCACGGCAATGTTAATTTCACTTACAGTGGAAGAATACACAAGATGCATACAAATACATCTTAAGCAAAGATTTCAAAAGCTCTCATTTTACCGTGAACATCCAATACTAACCGAGTAACGTTATGCAACTTCCTGAAAAGTAAAAACTTTGTACGGATTTTAAAAACTTTAAAATAACCTCAAACAACGCACACTTCAGTTAACACACACATCAATTTATACGTTCCGGAATTAATATAAATCCGATTATACTCATTGGTCCTGCGGCAGAAAAGTTAACAAGAAAAGCTTAAACATGTGTGCAATAGCGTCCCAAAGAACGATAGAAAATTGTGAGACAAGTAAATAATTTAGTGAAAATCTCTGACAAGAGTCTTGCACATGGTATAACGAAGAATATTTGTTAAATTTAGTCCCATGTCTGCTCTATCATAACAGTGCAGATAATAATGGCGAGTGGGGAGTGCACCCAGGGCAAGGCAACACCCTCCGAGTGATGGTCTTTCCAGCTGGGACCCGTTGGTGACCGTCATCCCCGGGCATGACGAAAGTGAGGCCCTAGAATGGAGCGGCGCTGGAATGCAGGGGCGGGGGAAGCGGGAGTACCCCGAGAAAGCCCGCCGGCAAGCGGCATCATCCAGCACGATTCCCACATGCGAGAATCCGGGAGTGAACCCGCCGGGGATCGAGCCCGGATCGCCGTGGTGGGAGGCGAGCGCCCTGGCCACTACGCCACCGCTGCCCCAACAGTGCAGAATTAGACTAGGCCTGTCACACAGTTAGTTTTGCAACAAGACGCATGGAAGCAGGTCATTACTTCAAATGGGTGAGCACCAAAACATGGCACTCGAACCAAGAATAAAAAAATTACAAAATTTTACATCAAAGTACAAAATATTCTGTATAAAATTCTGAATTCCTGGAGTTTAATGCCACGTATTCATTATTCTTTCCTTTTTATTTTTTAGACGTCGTCTCAGTTTGCTTGAGCAATAAAATATGGAGTTTTTGGCATGTACAATAAATAAATACTGTACCGATACTCTTCTTCTTGTTGTCTGATAATTATGTTGAAAATATTTCAAAAAAATATCTTATGAATTTATGTAAGGTTATCCATTTTCTAGCTTTTCCGTAATACAGAAATAATTAAAAATTCTAGATGAAACTGAAGGTATTAAAACAGATAAAATTGCAAGCTTACTTCCCAAATTAGAAGTTTAAAAAAATTTATAGAAGGTAATGGCTTACTGAGTATATATTAACGATACTATAAAATTTTAAGGACATATATGGGTGAACTTTTTCTTAGTGTCATAACAGTTGCATAGAAATCACGCAGAAATAAGGATGAAATAATATTTTGTTACTTGTATTTTTCACACTCCAACGAACTTTATAAAAAACCAAACTTACATCAGTCGCGTAATTCATAAAGTTTAGTGCAGTTTTAGTTATAAAATTTGTCATCAAATATTTTATCGTTTTAGAATGAACTGAGAAAAAGATTTTGTTTCTTATTTGGTTGCTTCAAACAAAGATTTGTTTGCTGCAAAGATTTTCTTGGCTCTGCTTACATCAAACAGTTTTAGTTAACATAAAATGAACTTGAAGCCTGGCCGAAATTCGAACCTAGATCTGCTGTGGCCTTGCAATACGCCTTAACAACCTCAGCTAACGTGACTTCTGTAATGTGAAGAACATTTTTTAATAAGTATATGCGAGAATATATATTTCCATTTATACAGCTTAAATTTTTTAGTTTCCGGTTGAACTTGTTTTATAAGAATGTTTGAACGATTTTTGAGTGTTGATAAATGCGCCAACCAACACAGTTTCAACACTGCTACAAAAATGCAAACAAATCCTCGAGCTTTATTTTCAAACGAAGGCAACCAAATATAATTATTAAACAAATACATACATTCGATTTAATTAAATATTTTGTTGCCAGTTGAATTTCTTTCGACAGAACACAGAGGTATTGTTAATTCACACGTGTATTTTGTTAGATGAATAAAATAATTGTGTTTCTTTTCGTGTTTTGTTTACTGAACAAAATATTTCTTGGGGCAGCTAAATATACATGATGATTCTAAAATCATTGGACAAGCATTGAAGGGTAGTAGAGCTCACTAAAACAAACAATTATTGTATAGGAATATATGTGCGGGAGTGACGCGTTGAGGCACAAACACAAAAATAACACATGAAATGCAACACCTTGTTTATTTACAACGTCGCCGCTAAATGCCATTTTACAGCAATGTTTATAATAATTGCTCAAAATTGCTACCACCGACAGTAATGCAAGCTTGGTAGCGTCGGTGGAGTTTCAAATACGCCGGGTATTTCACGCACGCCACCATCGTCAGCCAATCACGCCATATGTAGAGGTCGCCAAGAATGCGTGACTGTTGGTGGATGCATTTCCAGCAACTGTTTAAAAATTTTCTGTACGGAATCACTCATTAAGTATGTTGCTAATGAACATTTTGTGTTTCCGTTAATGTGTTATGTTTTTGTGTTTGTGCCTCAGCGCGTCACTTCCGCCCATATATTCCTATACAATAATTGTTTGTTTTAGTGAGCTCTACCAACCCCTAGTGTTTGTGCCATGGCACAGTCTTCAGGATAATAACGCCACCAAGAAACTACATAACGCTTGGCAACACCTTGAACGTAGGTCGGTCTGTGGACCCCACGCCGAGAAGAACAACCCCCCGAGGTGCAGCTTGGCATGCCGCTCGTTACTTCCCGTCATAACATTTGGCGTACAGGTTAGTTAAATACCGTATTTATTGAGTGGTTTTACATTATTAGAGCCTCCCTTACCAACAGATAACATTTATTGTAGTCTTGAGCTAATTAAATCTCTGTCCAGTCACATACGTCACTTCAATATCAAGTAACCATGAAGTTTCCGTAGTCCTTAGCCCTAAATATAAAATGTATAAGAAAGATTAAAATACATAGTCGTAACGTCGTAAATTTGGGCAATATGCATAATTTAAATTATTTGATTATATATTTTCAATACGTAATCTGAGTTCATGTATGTATTTTTATTGGCACAATAATTATACTAATTAGCACGTTCATTCACGGTTCATATAATTTTTTGATTTTATTGAGTTTTGCAACATGATTATATGTCTTTCCAGTCTGTTGTTTTTCTAATGTGTTTAGGAGAACCTATATTCTGAGCAGTTGTTGATTCGTAGCCATAGTAACTAAGTGACGTGATGAGTAATTTGGACTCTAGTGCTCCCGTTGATTGATCAATTATTGACTGCGCTATTAAATTAAGCTTTTTTAATGAGCTTTTGGCCATCTTGATTCCCGACGGCAGGACGCTGACCCTCGTCGTTTCAGCCCGCAGGCATTTTTAATTAGTTTTAAGATAAGGAAACGGGTTCGCACCGGTAAACCTTCCGTCTCGAAGGAGACGAAGACACGAGAGCCAGAATAGGAAGAAGCAGGCCTGCATCGGTCGCCGCTCGCGTTATTTTTCAGGTTTAAAAAGGTCCAACTACCGCGGTAAACATGTGTGTGCTGGAACTGTTATATCACTATATGCCCGATAGCCTGATTAGGGAAGCCCGCGAGAAGATGTCCTGACTCATCCAGGGGGATTCTACTGTCGCTATTTGAAACGACCAGAACTTCGAGAACTTCCAGATTTCTTCGTATTAAATATTATTCCTCTAAGTAGCAGAGGCGGATTTTTCAGCTCGAACTCATCCTTGCTAACTTTAACAATGGCAACCTGGCATTATCTCTTTGTGATACACTGAGCTAGTTTGGAAAAGAGACACAATTTGATTGATTTTTCTTCTGAAAGTGCACATTTTAGTTTCCAGCCATTGAGTTACTGGAATTTATCTGTCACAATAGGGACCAGTGTTTCTAAGGCCACTAATGAGATTTTGTTTGAAAACTGATTACCTGAGTCACAAATAGTTTGGTAACAAGAATACTAATAAAATTCTACACTTTGCTTCAAACGTCTAAGATGAGTTATGATTGCCAGTGGAAATTTAATATTGGGCAAGTGATACGCCTGTCTTTAATAACGGATTTTTGTAGCGCTATTTGTGAGTTTTTTCCTGCCACTGCACAGAATTCAGTCTCTACATTTCTTACACCGTGTCTTTGTGTCTCTACACACCCCACACATCCTAACATTATTTATTATAGTATTTATTATAACTGAATCTTTACCTACATCTTCAAAATTTAAAAATATCTCTACATTGTTACATACTGGTGCATCAAGAGGTGCCACGAAGAAGGGGAGCAGTTCACACTCTCATACAGTGACACGGCGTTGATGTGTAGACACCAGCATACGCCTTATACACTGAAGAGCCAAAAAAACTGGAATAGGCGTGCGTATGGAAATAACAGAGGTATGGGACCAATCAGAGTAACGCGATGGGGTCGGCATCTAGATCGGTTACTGCTGATACAATGGCGGGTTATCAAGATATAAGTGAGTTTGAACGTGGTTTTATCGTCGGTGCCCGAGATATGGGACATAGCATCTCCGACGTAGTGATAACATTTGGATGTTCGCGTACGACCATTTCACGAGTGTGCCGTGAATATCGGGAATCCGGTAAAACTCACATCTTTGACATTGCTGTGGCCGGAAAAAGATCGTGAAAGAACGGGACAAACGACGACTGACGAGAATCAATAAACGTGACAGACGTGCAACCCTTTCTCAAATTGGCGCAGATCGGATTTGTCGAGTGCCTTGCAGGATTCATGGTGTGAATTGACTCCTGTATACCTTCATACATTATTCGAGTCCATGCCACGTCGTCTTGCGGCACTTCTGCGTGCTCGGGTGGCGGGGGGAGGGGGCTACATGATATTAGGCAGGTGTACCAGATTTTTTTGATAATCAGTGTAATTTAAGGCGTAATGTCCCTTTTAACTACAAATTGTTTCAATATGTTGCTGAGGTGGAGGATACCACTCAGGAAACTAGTTTTACAGTGGAACAGAACACCACTAGTGACACTAACATTGACGTAACACATTCAGTGTAAGTTAGTGCAGCTACACAGCCAGTAGGCACACCCACTACTACCACTGCCGCCATGAGCCAGGAAACTGTGCTGCAAGGTTTCGTGAAACAAATGACATCCATAATGAAAAATCAGTCAGGACGCAGAAGAGGACAGGGAACTAATGGAAAAGCAGGCAGAACAGGACAGGAGAGGGAACTAATTAAAATACGGGCTGAACAGGACACGACCGAACAAATGAGATATCAGGCACACCTGCAAGGGATAATGAAAAATAAGGCAGATAGTTTAGAAGACAAATTACGAGCACAGACAGAACAGAACAGGGGACAAATCTAGGCGCAGACTCAGCGTTTAGAAGAGAAACTAAACGAACAAGGCAGCTACATCCCGTAACTGATCACTCAGTTGGCTAGCAGCTTAACTGCTGAAATACAAGAAGTGCAGTCAAATGTAGACACAGTACGCAAATAAATTGCGGCTACTAGGGAGGAGTTAGAGCTGGTGAAAGAACACTGCATCACACAGGTTAGCGAAGTGGAACAACGTATCCGCCAACTATAAATCTGACCGACAGCTGTAACTAGCACCACACATGTTACTGAACACGTAACCAGCCGGCTTGGCTCTTTTCACCGACACATGGAACAGCAAATAGGTCAAGTTGAAAGGGCCGCACGTATAGAACGAGCTGAAATTACAGACCACTTTGCCAAAGTCGACCAGCCAGGCAAGGTGGTAGGTAGCATACAAGACCTACTAATCACTATCAATGCACATAGGAACGAAGAGATGCAATCCGGTGACACTACAACTATTCCTCCCTTAACCACACCCCGCCGAGCTGCGTGTGCAGTTGACAACATGGGCAGCCAGCCTACCGAACCTATGAGTACACTCCTGCACCACCCGTCAAAACTCTGGGCAGAACAACTACCCAGGTTCGAGGAAAAATTAGGCGAGAACCCTGTAAACTTCCTCATCAAGTTTAAGGAATATTCCGCACTTTTCGGCCTACCAGGCAGTGACATGCTATGCTGCCTAAACTTAACCCTTCGTTCTACAGCTTACTATTTGGTGGGAGGTGGTACGCATCGCCACTACTACCTATGCAGAATTCCGGAACAAACTCTTGGAGCTTTTCTGGAGCTGGAAAATACAGGAAAACCAAAGGGCGCATTGGCATGCGGAAAGGTTCTTCTCAGGGAAAGGGAAAAGCTTATAGTCACCACATCTTTCCGAGGTCTATGAGAAGTCTCGCCATTTACCCCCCCCCCCC
>NQII01001898.1:14628-173718 GCA_002778355.1 Clitarchus hookeri | reverse complement strand
CCCCCCTCAAACCAAACAATGATGATGAGTTCGTTGCAATGGTACTAGATCAGCTGCTCAGCAGCCCAATTGGTACCAAACCCATTGGACTGGCAGGCACGACAGTGACCTGGTCACTTTCAAGGAAGGCCTGTTGGCTATTGACCAAATTGACCGTTTCCAATGCCAAAATTCAAGCCTCGACGGTGAAAGTCCTTCACAGAACGAACGAGCTCCACCCCAAACCCAGGCAACCAGCACGGAAGTTTCAGCAATACACCCAGGCAGGACCACAACCGCAGGGAGAACATTTACCAAGTGGAACACTTTGAGCCATGCCAGGTACGGGACCAGGACCGCAGAGGGATGGGGCAACACTCTCACCGTGGCAGGAGGTTTAGGTGGGGCAGAAGGTACCAAGACCCAAGAGAAGCTGAGAGTTACCAGGAAGTGTATCGTTCAGACAGTGAGCGCGGACGCAGAGGGGGCGACTCGCCAGATTCACAACGGCCTACACCACAGTCTGAGTCAGCCTGGAAACTAAGGGGCGCAGAACACCGATGTGAGAATGCAGTTGGTTTCTGATAATCAAGGACAAAGGCCTAATAAAACCAATCAAGGGGACGCGAGAAACCAACATCATCAATCGATGTTTAGCCAGGGGGTTGCAGGCTATGTGGTCCAACATAGAGGTAGGTACTTCTCTAATCAGAAGTCGCTTCATTTTTCAACTCTTGAAATACAAAAAAAAAATAAACTGAAATTAATAAAATTCCTTAAATTCGTATTAAATTTTGATATTGGCAATTTTTACAAAACGCATTTCCTGAAGGTTTAAAAATTATAAATAAAAACTGTTATTATCTTTGTTATTAAGAAATAACAAAAATAATTAAGAACCGTAAATTTATGGTATAAAATTTTCATTGCCGTAAAAACACATTTTGAAGTTTTTTTTTTAATTTTAATTTTCTATAATTGTGTTAAATATACCATTTTTTAAATAAAATTATAATTGAAATTCAAATATTTAAATTTATTATATTATTTTAATTTTTTTTTTAGTTTTCTGCATGTTTAGATATTTTGAAAAATTCTTAGGTGTTTTACATTAATGGAAAATTACAAAAAAAAAAAATATGAGTTGAGCCAGCCGTGTCAGCTATATTCAGGAATTACAGAACACAAATTTGATATCGAAAATTTGGTTTTCGTTTATTTCATACACGCAAACTTTGTATTTCTCACATTATTGCTGTTTAGTGGGAAATACCTCATAGTCTCATTTGCATGTAACCCTCTCCTTGAGATCATCACTGATTGAATATGTATCTTTAGTATGCGAGAAGTCTCAATCTTTTAGCAGAGTGGTGAAACGATTCACTCTATAAACAAGTGAAGTAGGGTCTTCGGGAAATATTAAGAGAGCCGTCTTGTAGTTTTCGTCATTCTCTAGACCACTCTCTGCAGAAAATTCTGGGAGACGTGTGAGAGTGTCCACAATTTCACCAGCATCATCATAAATATCATCACATTCTTCTTCAGCACATCACATGCTTCTTCATCAGCTTGGGCATCGGAGTTCAAGGTCATTCGAGGTCAAGGTCATGGGTCAAGGTTAAGGTCAGTCAGATCAGAGATTGTGGTTGGGTGACGTCACAACATGGCGGCCGGCGGGCTCCTGGCGCCTATCCCCCATCCCCTTTGCTCCAGAATCGGCATAATCATTCTACTGCCATGAAAAGCCTATTGCTTATTGTACGAGGTTCTCTGGATTCAAATCCCGAGTAAGGCACGTGTGTATTTGTGTTTGTCTCATTACTGTTGCATAAGTTTCTGGTTTCATTTCCAATGTTATTTCTCTCAAAGAGAAGTCATGTGCTACCTACCAACTCAGCTTTTAAGAAATTATTTGAAAATCAATTGCACCTTTGTTGATGAAAGTAGGCTCATCAGTTATAACAGTAACTACTTGTTTAGGTGGTTATCATTTTACGAAATTATTTACTTTCAACATATTACATACGATCAGTAACAAAGCAGTCAAAAACTTTGTCTAAGAGGGATCAGTAGCACAGATGATCAAAACGTCTCGTGTTCCATAAATAAAGGAAAATATGCGCATTTTTACTCAATTTTCAGATAAAGTTTTTGAAAACAACCGTTTGGTCTGTCGGACGTTCTTGAATGACTAAAAAATATGTAGGCCTATTCTCACTATTTCAGGTTTAGAGTGCTGTTTGCCAAGGGATTTTTTTATTATAATAATTTTAGTATTTTTTTAGACTGCAACGTTTTACTGCTGAGTCTGGCAGTGGTCTTCTTAATGTTTTTTATTAAGTCACATGTTAATCACGACTTAATTATGTCAATTATAAATCGAGTTGATGAAATAAATATGACAGTGTGGAAACACGTTCGCACTTCATAAAGGTGCAATTAATGATAGTGTTGCCATAACTATTGGTTAGGCTCCTGTTTTATATACGCAAGAGGTATTTAAATTGAAGCTCGGGGCCGAGATCAGGAGTTTTGTAAATAAACTGACACCATTGGTGATTTAGTGGAGTGGAGAGGTTTAAGACGCTCTTGAGAACCGATGACGGTTAAGTGAGGTGAGTGTGGAGCAGTGCCGGAATGCAAAGGTGGCGGAAACGGGAGAACCTCGAGGTAACCCGTGGACCAAGGGCATCGTCCGGCACGATTCCTACGTGCGAAAATCCGGGAGCAACCCCGTCAGTAATCGAACCCCCCAAGACGAACNCATTGGTGGCGTTCATGTACTTGGTGATGTGTGAAGCTTTTGTATAATGCAAGAACAAATAATTTACATTATTCGCTTTACATGTGTTGTGTCGTAAGGAATTGTTTACTTCCAAATAAAATTATTCTCAATTGCTTTCAAAGCTCAGATTATTGTGCCTTCTCTCAAACTTTCTTTTTCATATATGTTGATGTCTTATAGTTAGGTAAGAGGTTATCAAGCGCTTTTATTTTAACTACTACTATTGAAAATTTAGTCCTGATATTTGTGTACGTAGTCACTCATTTATAAAAAAATGTATTATATTTCTTTATAGGTAAACAAAATTAAATTTTATTTAGAAAACTTTAGCAATTTTAATTTTACCAACGAATCTGAACATAATTTCTTCATCAGTTAATATCATAACTTCTTATCATAATTATTTAAATACTTGAATAATGAATATCTGCTCTGATCCTCCAAACGTCACATCACAAATAATAAAATTATCTTAAGGCCTTGTAAATAACATAATATTGATTTCTCTTCGCAGTTGTTCATTTTCCAGTTAAATATATGATTTGTTTTATATTGGATGAAAATGATTTAAATTCACTGCATCAAGTTAATGAGCAGGGATATGTATTTCAGTTTGTTTTAAACCACAGTGTTTCTTTTTCAATAATAACGTGCAAATTAAAAAAAATCCAAAAATTTGAATTTATGTGATAAAAGGTTTATTTTATACTGAGTAGTAACTTATTTTCAGTGACTAAATGTATAATTTGTTTCACAACTTCACTTAGTTATCGTGGTCCATTTTCAACAAAGTTAAATTTCGCTCTTAGTTTAAATCGTTAATGTTCCCTATGATCCTCTTAAATAAGTCAATTCTAAATATTTTAATTGATTTTCTTGGGTCAGCATTTATTTCTAATACTGAACAGAACTTCCATTTCATATAAAAGACGTTATTCTGAACATATCGCTCAGTTCAGATTCCAAGCATTCTGGATCATATGATGAAAGGAATAATTATTAATATAATATTTTATACTGAAATCATATTTATTTAAATTATATTTCTCATGTAAACTTGTGATTTATATTTCAGGGAAATGCTTTTTATCAATTTCAGAATTTTTTTTAACGTTAATCAACAAAGCTTTTAAAACAATCTCTTATAAAAACTTGAAATGGTTTGTTTATGAAATGTGTACTCAATTCAAATTTCGAATTGCGTAATTTTACAAACACTAGAATTGTTCATTTAAACCTTAATATGTACTCACAATTTAAAAAATGTGCATTTCTTAAAAAACTGAGATTGTCCATTTTTTTTTTTATATTTACTCTTTTAAAATTTTGGAGCAAAGGTTTTTCCCAAATTAATTCTAGTTAATTTGTTTCTTAATATGTGTGGAACAATAACTTTGTTTTACATATAGTAGGTGATATCTAAGTCTCTCATAGAAATATTAAAATAATTGATGTTTAGCAAAACCACCTAATTTCATTACCAAAGCCAAATAAATTCCAGTTGAGCCCGTTCAGTTCCTGTGTCAATGATTGAGGACACGTCGCGCATGGAGGATCACGGTTGTCACAGTACAACAAGGCATCCGCCGCCTGTGTGTTGAAAGTCGTCCTCGTGAGTCATCTGATTTGTTGGTGTTTCTGCGCCTCTGATTTGTGGATGATCAATGCTGACATCAATTAACACGCGGCATGTTCCCTGGTTGTGAGAAGCACGCCCCACACATAAGTACATTGTAAGTAAAAAATAAACCTACACAAGTACAGGGTTGTAAAAAATCATTGATAGAAAGTCTTGAGCTCACAAAATAATTAGGTATTGAAAGTGTGAACAAAACCACTTATTTAATTTATCAAGGCCACTTACAATACAACTTCTTCAATTTTTCACGTACAACAAAATCTCCTAATTCCGAGCCAGCATGCCTTATAACTTCTTTTGTTTTATTACATTTGCAACAAAATCGTTATTCTTAAAGCGAATGAACCCCTTGGTTTCCATTACTTGATGTCCACGATAGGAAAAAAATAGAAACAAATATTTATACCATAACTTCGCTGCTGTAGAATTTGATTTTTATGGCAAATAACGTTATTGCATTTTTTTAAAGTAGCATAATATAACAATTTTAATAAAAAAATTTGGTTTATTCAACCTGCTATTTAAGTTTAAAAAAAATATTATTATAAAATTTTTCAATTGGATTTTTAAGCGAAATGTACGTTGTATTTCCGAATTTTATTGATTGAAAAGCGCGCTTCTGAATTACTTACTGTATAATAAGCTTTTTTTAATATTTTTTTTCCCTTCTTTTACATCAGTTCTTACCATTACATGTTTCTTGTTTTATTCTTTCGCTTCTCAGTCGTAGTATCGGCATGAATGTTTTCAAATTGCCTCCGATATAATAATATTTCATTTTCATTGGAAAGCACGGAAAAAATTAGGAGCACTTTTAATGTATTCGCTTGACAGTATGAAGTAAAATAAGAATCCTATCAAAGAGTGTTACATTACTTACTTATTTTAGTGTTAAATTCTCCATACAGTTCATCACCATGTCGATGCTTCCTCAAGACATTTTCTTCAGCGGATAACACTGCAACTATGAGTAACATGACCATAGGAAAATTCTTGAACTGCTCCTGCGAGTGTAATATTTAGGGCAAATACTATTGAAGGAGTTCGTAATGGATAAGTCGTAAACAAGCGGTGCGTGGATGCATCACGGCGTATAGTCATGCTTTCTTCGTTGCTTGTCGTGGTCAGTTACCTGTCTGCAGGTAACCCGCCAGACGTGTCTTCTCTTCGAATGTACTCTCTCTTCACACGATGTTCCGGGGGTGATCCCCGCAGACACTTATCTTCAAAATGATGGTTCCGTAAATACTTCAGGCTGGCACACCCTATCATTCAAAATACTAGACTTCTAACACACGAGGTCAATGACCGAACCCTACGTCCGTGATGCAGTTTATTGCACGCTAGCTTATGACACGAGGTTTTCTGGGTTCGAGTCCCGGTTAAGGCACGTGTGTATTTGTAATTGCCTCAGTACCATCGTGTACGTTTCTGGTTCCATCTTTTATGAAACAGCTGTCTACCGACTTCCAAGTCTTACCTACAACTTAATATTTTAAGAACTTCGATAAATTAATTTTCACATATATACAGGATCATTCTAAAATCATCGGACAAACATTGAGGGGCGGTAGAGCTTACTAAAACAAACAATTATTGTATAGGAATATATGGGTGTGAGTGACGCGTTGAGGCACAAACACAAAAATTACACATGAAATGCAACACATTGTTTATTTGTAACGTCACCGCTAAATGCATTTATACAGCAATGTTTATAATGAATGCTCAAAATTGCTACCACGGACAGCTACCGATGTAATCGCTCAAACATTCTGTGGTTTGGCATGCGTCTACGTGGAAAGCGTTCCCGATACAGCCGTAGCAGTGCTCTGCCGTTACCATTAGCAGCACCGTACATTAGATACATGTCTGCCTTTTCGCTATTCGTAAAATCACCCATCACGGCCAAACTAACAAGCGCAAATGCTTTGTTCGATGATGCAGGAGGTCACTGGCGCACCGTTTGACTGCCCTCAACTATCGAACGAATTGTCAGCCAATCACGCCATATGTAAAGGTCGCCAAGCATGCGTGACTGTTGGTGGATGCATTTCCAGCAACTTTTTTTAACAATTTCTGTACGGAATCACTCGTTAAGTACGCTGCCAATGAACATTTTATGTTTCCGTTAATGTGTTATTTTTGTGTTTGTGCCTCAACGCGTCACTTCCACCCTTATATTCCTATACAATAATTGTTTGTTTTAGTGAGCTCTACCACCCCGCAATGATTGTCCCATGATTTTATAATCATCCTGTATAGAGGGAAGTAGGCTCATTAGTAATATCAGTAGCTTCTTGCTCGTTATTGCAATGCTGCCCACGTCAACTGCAGTACCTACATCCAAAGCGCAAACACCTTTCAACAACGCTTATCTGTTTGGAATCTAGCCAGTAATGATTAGTTTATCTTGCTATGGAGCTGTTGTACTAAGTCTTCTCGCCTCCACAAAAAAAAAATTCCCGAACGTGTTACTCTATAGATTTTCTCATGTGAAACACGTTAACCTATTGGTTTATTTCGAGCGCTCCCGTTTCCCCTAACCGTGCATTCTGTCACAACTTCATTTCCACCTTCACGTAAAAAATTCATCATTATTTTTTATTTGTAGGAAAACTGTTCAACTAATATACATGCCCTACAGGCACTGTTACCGCGTTTAAAAACGTTTCATACAAAAAATTAATTTTTTTTGCATAACGGAATGTCAGAATTACAATTTTAGTGTTTTTGGGACGATACAAATAATAAAAAGTAACTGACTTACAGAAATGATATTATCCATGTGTTTGAAATAAGAAATAAGAGTACCTCCAAAAAATATTTAAGCTCACGGTATAAAATATATTCGAAAAAATTTAAAATTGCTTAATGTTTGCATATTTATTATCCGTAGCATTATATATTGTTTTTTTTTTTCAAACATGTTTTGCTAAGTATACCTTAAAATGAATAATGACTTGATATTCCCGTCATCCTTTGTAAAATTTGCTTTTAATATTTTAGTTTATTTTATATGTACATTCCAAAAACAATAAAATTGTGATTTTGACATGCCATGATGCAAAAACTATGCGCTCTCAATAACTTTTATGTGAAGAAAGATAACCTACAAATAATGTCAACAAGTTGTACGGTATTCCTTGCAAATACAAAATATTGAATTTTTTGATGTGCACCACCCTTAAGAACACTGCTATTATGTCTTACTCAAATCTCTCTCTCTATCTCTCTGTCACTCTCTTCCGCAAGAGAACATTAATTAATGAAAGTATTTCGATTAACATTGCGTCATTCAAAGTGACGGATAAATAAACCTTAAAACAAGGTGGGAGAGAGGGAGAGAGAAAGAGAGAAAGAAAGAAAGAGAGAGAGAGATAATCATCAAGAGAACGTGAACTAGTACATTTTAACTTACATAATTTGAAATTTAATATTTGTTTCCCTTATAAAATACCTGTGTTCAGTTATAGATGTATGCCTACACGAATACCACATATCAAAATAGCTAACGTCTGAAGTTAATGTGAATTTATCAAGATATGACTTATATAAAGGCTTTCGCATGATTTTCGCAAAACCGTTTTAAATTCAATAATATTCATTAAAGTTTATTGTAAAACACTATACTGATGTATTGATATGTTCGTTTTGCTATAACGGAATTAACCACTTGGCTAATTATTACCAATTACATGAGGAAATAATACTGTAAATTATAACGTAGAGGTAATATCGTAATTTATATTACTGTACCAAAATTGTAACATCGGCTTGGTTTCTTAATGTATAACGAGTCGCATAGCAGGATAGTGACTCAAATAGAAAATAAATCAAGTCTAATTCATTTATCTTTTTATTATAAATATCTTAACCTATAAAAATCAAGTCGCAAATATGCATTCTGTATCAGCTTCTGAAATTGAAACATATATTGCCTACAAATGTAGTATCTTAAACGTTGCGAATAACACGACGGATCTTACGCACACGACAGTAGCGATGTTCGGCGTACATAACGGGCGTGCGTGCTCACATCTTGCGATCTCCACTACCGCGGTGTCATCAATCTGCAACCTTCCCGGTGCAAGAACAAAACGCGAGACGTTCAAACCCATACAGAAAAAACACACAGAAATCCGCTTCTCTAAGAAACAAATTTTGTGATACGTATTTATCTTAACCGGCCCGTTGGTTCAACCTGAGGTATGGATTCTTGAAATGTATAGCGTTCAATGGTGGCCGTGTCTCGCCTCCATATCTGCGGACGGCAGAGGAAAACCAATGCCGGATCATTGTGCACACAGTCACCCCACGAGCGCTGAGGTTTTCCATTATTCTGCAAGTGCCTGGGGTTCATACCATCCGTCATCAGCAGAGATCTGAAGAATTCGCCGATACATTTTAGGACAAGCTAGAATTGAAAACACTTGCGATTATATAATTTAATCCATTGGCGCGCGCCGTACTCGACATTTCCTGGACAATGCTGGTCCAATCGTTGCCTTCCACTGTGACAGTAATCAACCAATGTGCAGTTGATGTTGGCATATTTCTACATAAGACTGTAGAGATCTAGCCTGCAGGTCATGGAACTCGCGATTTTTTTCCGGTTTCTAGTCACCACGCATGCAAATACATCGTACAGAAAAAAACTGCTTAGCAACCTCTGCACGTGTTTCTCAGTAAGTTGTCATTAAGTAAAGTTTACTCCTGCAGGTATTCGAGAGTGGCAAATGTTGCTTGCCTTGTACAACTTCTTAAACAGGTGGTTTATGAAACGGTTTATTTACGAGGCAATAACCAGAGCACGATAAACATAAAAAATTGGACTGTAAATTAATAAGGTTAGTGAAAGCAAAATATAATCAGAGTGGTGAGATAAGTTATGTGTGAAGAGAGGTTGACGTATTAAAGCAAGGACGCTTTCGGATTCTGGAATCAGAAACAAACTATCTAGGCTCCACAAGGTGACTTACGCTGAATATTCCGAATTTTAAAACGCGGTACGAGATGGCTGTCTGATTGAATAAAACTCATAAACGTCAGTTCGATTTGGAACGGATACAAAAAAACACTGGCATCGTGTCATGCGGATTCTGAACTTTGCGAAGTAGGGATTACAATACATCTAGAGATTACAATACATCTAGAGATTACAATACATTTTGAGATTACAATACATTTTCTAAACCGCGCCTCCTACAGCCATACGCAGGCCATCTCGCACGTGGGGGCCGCTGTGACGAAGCGTCTAGAGCGCTCGCCTCCCACCAAAGGGGATCGAGTTCGATTCCCTGCAGTCACTCCCGGGTTTTCGCAAGTGGGAATCGTGCCAAACGATGCCGCTGATCACGTGGGTTTTCTCGGGAATCTCCCGTTTCTCTCCCCCCTTGCATTCTGGCGCCGCTCTATACGCACTCCGCTTAAACCTCATTGGTTCCCAAGACCTCGGCGTCACGAGCTGCCCAATACTCCCCACTCCTCCATTACGTGTGTACACGGCGTGCGTTGCTCGCTGCTTCTCACATTCCTTCACCTCCACAATAACTGCAGCTTCTATACATATTATAAAACTCAACGTCTATCTGTATGTCTGTCTGTCAGTGCGCTTATCACTCGGGAACCACTGATCCGATTTACGTGATTTTTTTTAAAATTCATAGCTATGTTCTCTGGCCAGGTTTTAGTAAATATTTTGTTACGTAAAGCAATATAAGGAATAAGCAGTGATGATAATAGTTTATCAAATGTGAAAAAAGTTTGCCGCCAGCACGCACTCTTGCAGTACGTTGTCTAAACCGTTAAAGATGGAACAATATCATGTAGTAAAAAATTGTGTATAATAAAAAGACTTTAAAAAACTCCGTGGTAGCGTATATATATATTATAACAGAGAAATACTAATAAGCGTTGTTACCATTTAATTCAAAGGCAACATTCAATGACGAAGTTTTTCACCTTGCACTCATTGAAATTGAAAAGCAAGTGCAGACATTGTCAGGACAAATTAGGTATAAAAAGCATGGACTTTAATTTTAAAAAAACCTAAATAATAATTCTGTAGTCCACACAAGCGGAGCCTCGGGCACAGTTAGTCTATAACATGGACCGGAATACATCCCGTGCTTATGAACGACTTGAACAAAAGATATTTCATATAGTCACATGTGCATTCGACCATAAGACTCAGGCCCGGCGATCTGAGTGGCCAAAAAATTGCGAGACCTTGTTTATCTCGGCAAACCTTCTCAATAGAACCCGTGTAATTTTTTATTGTTTAACTTGAAGAAATCTCTGTTATCACAGACTTATATTTCGAACATTCGTCATCATACACCTTGTATGGTAGTAATAAACGCATCACAAATAATAAGGTCGGTGCATATGACCCGGTGAATATTTAAATCCTAGTTTGTATTATTGTGGCGCATTAAATAAAATTGAAAAACTGGTGATCAGAGTGTTAAATGAAATATCAAAAGTTTCCTACGTCACCCGCGCTCTTTTCAGTCGCCATTGCTCAGTGGCGTCTGGCTTGTGTAGCGAGGAGGAGGATATTTACCACCTATTTTAGATTGTAATATGTTTTATCAGGAAAGGAATAAATTAGAGTTAAATTTAAGAAATAAACAGTAACAATGGACATTACAAAACAATGAAATTTATGATGAGTCAATATCGAAATTTAGTAACGAATTCATATATAATATATATACAAAAATTTTAAAACTTTAAATGAGAATATTGTGTAGTATGTAGGTAGTATTAGTTTTCACTGGTGATGCACTGGTAACTGGGATGGGGAGGGTGGATATCAGTTATATAAATTAAAATCAAATTTAATCCCGTTTAATGTGCATTCTTATGTGTATTGTTATTTTCAGGGAAAATTCGGTAAAATTGACATAATGGTGGCGCTATATCTGGCAATCAAGAAACAAAATTAAAGGCAGAAAAGAAACGTTGACCCAAACATAAGTAGAGAAATAAGGTCAAGTAGAAGGGAAAAAATAATTAGAGCAGCCGACATTAATCAAGATTAAAGTCAGAGATTAGTCAACGCCGTGGGAAGAAGAGGAATAAGACGTGGAGGAAGAACAGTCAGAGAGAGAGAACAGCACAAAAAAGAAGAACAAACCAACAAAAGGAAAAAAGAAAGAACAAAAGGACAGAAGCACGCGATGGTGGTCTCCGGCCGGAGGCAGCCCCATACAAGCTTGACAATAACGGTTATGATCCAAAAATTGTATACAGCGAATTCGAGAAAAGGCTCATATTCAGCAAATTAGTGGATACAGAAACATTAATTGCAGCAATACAACTGGTCGTTAAAAACATAATTGAAGGTAGGGAAAACATTTGCTTTCCCAAAGTGAATACAGGATGATTCTAAAATCATGGGACAAACATTGAGGGGTGGTAGAGCTCACTAAAACAAACAATTATTGCATAGGAATATATGGTCGGGTGTGACGCGTTGAGGAACAAAAAAAAAATAACACATGAAATGCAACACATTGTTTATTTACAACGTCGCCGCTAAATGCCTTTTTACAGCAATGTTTATAATAATTGCTCAAAATTGCTACCACCGACGGTAATGCAAGCTTGGTAGCGTCGGTGGAGTGATTGGCGAACACATATTCAAATACGCCGGGTATTTCACGCACGCCACCATTGTCAGCCAATCACGCCATATGTAGAGGTCGCCAAGCATGCATGACTATTGGTGGATGCATTTCCAGCAACTGTTTTAACATATTCTGTACGGAATCACTCGTTAAGTATGCTGCTAATAAACATTTTGTGTTTCCGTTAATGTGTTATGTTTTTGTGTTTGTGCCTCAACGCGTCACTTCCGCCCATGTATTCCTATACAATAATTGTTTGTTTTAGTGAGCTCTGCCACCCCTCAATGTTTGTCCCATGATTTTAGAATCATCCTGCATATTATGAAAATAATCTTAGCTAAAGTAAACTTACCTATATACATAGGAACACTAAAAGAATTCATAGAGGAATCAGGGAAACAGAGGAGGTGGGACAAATCGTTTGGTTCAAAATTTACAGGCACTATGTCAGAGCATACGGGAAAATGGAAATGGAAAAATAAGATAATAAAAATCTAAAGAGCATAAATATATAGTAGTCAGGGATAAATAATGAGTTGTGTTAGCTGTCAAAGGTCAGGGAGCGAATACGTTGTTTCAAAGACTGAATTATATCTAATACAAAGCGCCAAATTATAATAAGCATTAATTATAGGTTTAATCAAAGGAATTTGTTTTGTTTGATGTTTTTATTTGTTACTGTTATGTGTATCACGTTTGTTTATATATATATATATATATATATATATGTGTGATTGTAGGTTTTGGTTTTGTTTGTTTTGATTTGATTTTATTTGNGGGGGGGGGGTCTGGGGAGCCGGGCGGCGACCTCCTCATGGTTCTCCGTGGACTGCGCGCCAGTGCGGAGTATAAACAACTCCATCCCCTACGTTCGCCGGAAAGGAAGTCCTCGCAGCCCAGAAGGGGTGTTTGTCCTGGACGACTGCCGGGATGGACTGGAAGACGAGCGTAGGGAAGACCTCGGTCATAGCGCGTCGGGTCGTGTCTGACGGCGTCGCGCCGGCTGGTGGGCCCTGGTGAACCAGCCGAAAGGCCTGTTTGCTGGTTATCTGGTTAACCTGCCAAAAGACTAGGTGTTTGCCGGTGAGCCGGTTGGTCAGGGTGGTGGTGGTGGTGGCGTGGTTTGGGGGGCGCGCTCGTTCCCGGCCCGGAGCTAAACAAAACGATTTTGTGGGGGGTGGGAGGGGGAGTGCCGTTGTGGTGCGGCTGAGATACCTACACCTAGAGAACACAACACGACAACAAACCAGACGATGAAAACAACATGCCAAACTCATCTACACAAACAAAGACACCCCACAACGTTACAATGACACAACTCAACACGGACACCTCAGAAGAACACCCAGCCCTCTGTCACCTAAGGGAGGACAACATCACGGGAAGGGGTATCCAAAGGGGAGGGGATAGAGCCACCGATTTTAACCCATAACGTAACATATAATAATTTCTCCTTCTAAATCTATTTCCAAGCCCCTGTTAATTTCTTTCGTGTGACAATTTTTCTTAAATAATCGGTATAATGACAACAACTCGAATGGCCATATGGCTAAGTAGGGTCAAGTAATGATAGTTTTTTTTTTTGTAGCGAGGAGGTCAGACTGGCGATAGTTCCATCGCAACACCTTGCACGACTCAATTCATGAGCACCGAGTTACCATAGACTGTTCACTGTAAACTTAGCACTTTTCAGAACCCTGCTTATGATCTACTCATATTCATACTGCGTATTCTTCACCCATATGTAGAATTAACACCACCATCAGTCTTATCACTTTATTCGTGCGTTGGTCAAGCGAAACTGTAAAATTACTCTGTAAGTTACAAGTTGGCTGAGAAAGCTAAAGAAATAATTTCTGAATTCACAGATGTTTACTTAACACTTTTTATTCAACGCGTATATATGCTGTTCACGGTAAAGTGAGCACTTTTTAGGCCCTAGTTTTTTTTTCCTATAAGCCATTTTTTGTCCTTCCACCACATTTTAAAATAAATATTGCCATGTAAGTAATAAACATAGTGTATATGTTTTTTTGGACTCGGAAGTTAACGTCTAATGGTACAATAAAAGATATTTATCGACTATTATTACAAATGAGATGGCTTCAAAAAGTGTTCATATTACCGTGAATAGAATATACATGGGACTACTTACCCTCCTTCGCTACTTACTTTACTGGGCGCATGCAAATCATTGTGCCCGTTAAAACATAAGGTAAGTAGGGAGGGGGTAGTGGTATTTTTCAGAGCTTGATTTCAAATTCTCAGTTATCAGTGGTTAACAAGTTTTTAAACCTTGGTTTTATTTTTCTTCAGCTCCTTTGATCGTAACTTGGCGATGTACGATCCAAACTTTAATTTATAACCTTGGTTTTAGGTTAAGAGACAGAAACTTTATTTATATTTTCTACAATATTAGTATCATTTAGCCTGTGGGGCGGTCTGGTAAGGGGGAGGGGGGTGATGATGACACATAACTGCCAACAAACAACTAAATTGGCTACAAGAAAAATATCGTTATTCAGATATTTATTACATGTTCAATAACGTGAGTAAATGGAAAATTTTGCAACATAACTTTCTATTAAAGCAATTCTCCTGGTAATTTTGTGAATTAAATTTCTTTGTCTCGGGAAATATTTAATTAATTATCGCCTTTATTTCTGCACGTATCTATGTGATCCTTGTCACGCAAATTTGGCGCATTGGGATTAAAATTAGCATGAAACTTACGCGAATACACTGAAAAACTTGCTATATTTTTGTAATCTTTCTTAGCTTCCTTGCTCACGTTGGAGGAATCCTTTTAAAGTTTAAAAGCAGAATCATGCTTTTTTTTTTGTTACAGCTGTTTTGTAGGCGTGCTTCTGTCTACAGCCGTGTGTTCCTGAACCTTCTGTACTGTTCTGTAGGCGTGCTTCTGTCTGCAGCCGTGTGTCCCTGAACCTTCTGTACTGTTCTGTCGTAAGAAATATATTGTGGTCAGCTGTTTCGGCTTCGTTGTATCGTTCACTTCTTGACGATTATATTCTGTTTCCGTATCTGCGACCACTGCCTTCGATGCAATGGCCAGAGTTATATACGTGTTACAGTATGTTTCACTCTCATTGTTGGGCCATGCAGTTATACAGATTGAGTATAAAAAAAGTACCCCAACTTTGAAGGACTATTATATCAAAACCAAACAATCTGTAACCTAGATTGGCCAATTAAATAACCCGTCCCCATTGGCACCTGGCTGTTCGCGTATTCCTGAACGAGACGTTGCAGCAACGCTGGATTGGTCGAGGAGCAGCTGGTGACCAGGCTCTTCATCACTGGCCCCGAGAAGCCCGGATCTTACCCAGTGCGATTTTTTTCTATAGGGTACATAAATGATAAAGTGCTTCGTCCGCCATTGCCGGCTAACTTTGACGACCTCAAAACGAGAATTACGGACGCCATCCAAACCGTAACACCGGACATGCTGACAAGAGCGTGGAACGAGTTTGATTATCGCGTAGATGTCGTTCGGGCCGCTCGTGGTGTTCACATGGAGCATTTATGAACGTATGGTAAACAAACTTCACGGTTCCACGGTTCATTTCATTGGTCAATCAAGGTTGTAGGTTGTTTTGGTTTTGATATTTTAGACCTTCAAAGTTAGGGTATTCTTTTGTACTCACCCTGTATGTTCTGTGACTTTTGTTTCAATATCCTAATGTTAACTGCTGCGTGTTTCTATGTTTGTTGAATGTGTAGTCCTGTTGGAATATGTTGTATTTTTATGCCTGCTACTAGGTGAAGTTTTGTCTTACAACAAAGCTATCAAATAACCTATGTATACAGGATGATTCTAAAAACATGGAACAAACATTGAGGGCTGGTAGAGCTCACTGAAACCAACAATTATTGTATAGGAATATAAGGGTGGAAGTGACGCGTTAAGGCACAAACACAAAATCATAACACATTGACGGAAACATAAAATGTTCACTAGCAGCATACTTAACGAGTGATTCCGTACAGAAAATGTTAAAACAGTTGCTGGAAATGCATCCGCCAACAGTCACGCATGCTTGGCGACCTCTACATATGGCGTGATTGGCTGACAATGGTGGCGTGCGTGAAATACCCGGCGTATTTGAATCTGTTCGCCAATCACTCCACCGACGCTACCAAGCTTGCATTACTGTCGGTGGTAGCAATTTTGAGTAATTATTATAAACATTTTTGTAAAATGGCATTTAGTAGTGACGTTTTAAAAAAACAATGTGTTGTATTTCATGTGTTATTTTTGTGTTTGTGCCTCAACGCGTCACTTCCGCCCATATATTCCTACGCAATAATTGTTTGTTTAAGTGAGCTCTACCACCCCTCAATGTTTGTCCCATGATTTTAGAATCATCCTGTATATTTTTTCCCGTGAAGACTGACATTCCCCTCTTTACTGAGGTTAAAATCAGTTGTGATACTTTTCATCTCTACTGGTACATTGTTGTTAACTTTATGATTGGAACGACTTTCAGGTTAATTATAAATAGTCAGTGGTGAAGAATAGGTTATCTTAATTTCTTCCAAAAGCCTGCAGGTTTCAATAAGTTTGTTAACAACCGGTACGTTAAGTGACACACATTATTATCGACTGGCAGGGTATTGCTAATTTGCAACGGAATTTACTACATGCTAACTGACCAAATGGTGAATCACCTTATCACCGCAATGTTTGTTTATCCTTTAAAACGTTCATGGTATTTCAAAATTAATTTATTGGGAAATAAATAATGGTGTGAAGTTAACTTTATTAGTGTTTCAATTAATTGCGATAAATGTAGGTTTGTTTAAATTTAGCGCAAAAAGCTTATAATTTGGAAAGAAAATAACTCACGTATTTTGAGGACTACATAAAATAAATAAATTCCTTTTAATTTAAACATTACATTTCCTTAAAATGCATTTTCCAGTTAAGCTATATATGAGTTTTTACAGTTTCTGAACAAGTTGCTACCGACAGCATCGAGATTGAAACTTACTAAATTGCAAATTATTAAATAAGGAGATGCCAACTCGACAAACGGCGTGTGGCTTGTGTTGTTGGCGGCATGCTTAGACACATACATACGCACGAGTGGTTTATCGCCCTTGAGAGCAACCGAATGACAGCCTGCGAACCTGTTTGTTTTCGAAGAGTTACGAGTGGACAACGCCTCTTAGCACGCCCACGTGATTTTAATTTATAATTTAGTATCTTTTTTTTTTCCACCGCGTAGCATTTCGTTTCCAAATGTAACGTGCGATCGCGTCTCGGCGCCGGGCATCTTGCCAAATTTTTTCATGACTCCAGCCTGAGGATGGGCTTACATCACAACTGAGAAACTGTGTGTTATAGTCGATTCACGGATACTTCAAATCTTTCTGAAGCCCTACTTAAGTTCTACTTACAGGATATCCATCCGCCTCATGCAAGCAAAACTTAACCGATTATAGAAAATTACACCAGTAGAGTAACGCACCGTATTCGCGGACACTCAATGTAGTAAAATATTTCATATAAAATGTATTTCTTTCTAGGCATTATGAACATACCTATGTTCTCTCCGTTTTGGGCATATTATATATACGACGAAAAACATTGCAATTCATAGATAAGATATAAGTAAATGTTCAATTTAACTAAAAATAAGGAACTTTCACGTTAACAGAAGAATAAAACGCATGTGATACATGGCGTGTTTTGTAAACGAACAAACACGTCAAAAGTTTGATTAAAAAAGTGTGAAGAAACGGAAACATGGATACTTAAGGGTCATTACATGAACTGAAGAACCGATACTGTGTTGTTCGACTTGCTGAATCTCATATCGTGTGCGTTGTTGGGTTTTTTCCTTAAGGGGAGTGCCTACCGGCTGGCAGCTGAGAATTTCAAATAGCAAACCTCATCTTTAAAATTAACTCACTAAGACGAAATTTCCTTAAAATGGGATTTCGTATTTGAATTTCGCAGCTGCCAGCCAGCAGGCAGTGGCCGTAAGTATTACGAGAAATAACTGTATTTCATCCTAGCGGTGCCCGCGGCTCCACTCACGTGGACTACAAAATTTTTGTTTAGGTATAGATAGATATATGCTACCACGGAAATTTTTTTAGGTCTTTTTATTTTACACTATTCTTTACTACATGATATAGTTCCATATTTAACGGTATAGACAGCGTATTGTAAGAGAGCGTGCTGGTGGCAAACTTTTTTCCGACTTGATTCACTATTATCGTCAACGCTTATTTCTTGTGTTACTTTACGTAACGAAATATATACTAAAACCTGGCCAGAGAACATAGCTATGAATTAAAAAAAACACGAAAATCGGATAAGTGGTTCTCGAGTGATAAGCGCACTAACAGACAGACAGAGAGACGTTGAGTTTTATAATATGTATAGATATCCAGTAATAGTTCTGCGGTAGTGACAAATCAGAGCCTGACAGGTGTTGGCGGAAAACTGATATTTATGGTTATAAGAAAACAACTGGATTTTAACGAGGAAAATATGAGATCATTTTTATATTTGTGAATTTAATTCATTCTAGGAAATGTGCATGCGAACTAATGTCAGCACACTGAAGAATGATTCGACTAAGCGCTTGTCTTTTTATGTGAAGTTGCGTTGTTAGTTATAAAGAGAATGCAAAGAGAACACTATTTCCGCTAGTTTTAGTTGGCTGAAATTAAAAATTAACGCGCTAACTGTTAAAGTAAATACAGAAGACGCAGTTCAGTGTGCACGATCGGTCGTAATTTCATTATTTTAAAGAAGTAACCAGCCGGTGATTGAACGCGGTTCGTCTTGTTGGGAGGCGAGCAAAGAATCGGTAGAGAAACAAAAAAAAAAAAATATATATATATATATATATATATATATGTAGGTACGTATACCTTTAGAAGTTCTTTAGAATAAATAACGGATTGGTTATCGTAAACAGAAGTGGATACATGATTGGTTTGATGGTTTATGGATGTTTCTTGCGGGAAGGTGGGGGGGGGGGGTAAATTTCCTTCTTAAACTTGAAAATGTTTTACCTTTCATCGATTATTGTACTGCAACCGAATATGTCATTACAATCACTACTCTTTCATGGTTAACTGACACCTTTTAAAAGCCCTTCTTAGCCTTTTATTTCTACTCTCTGCGAATTCTTCACCGAAATTTCAAATTAACGATGTCATAATTCTAGTGACTACAATTACAACCAAAGATTATTTCAGAGGTAGATTCTTTCAACAGCGAACAAAAACCAATTAAAAAAACAGTTTTGGACTTAAAATGATCCTCTACAATTTTCCCCCCATTACTCTCCCTAGACCGTTTTGCATACCATCTTTTTTATTCGTCGAAATCGCTTTACACGCGTAGAACTAATCCATTTTCTACAGCCCACAGTATCTCTGTTCACATGTTATTTGATAACTTCACCGTTAACTGCTGGATTATTTGTTGCCGATATTGCGTCTAGCATTAATTCAAATAAATCGTAGGCACTTAATGTTTTCGTGAGGAAACATGTCTTCAGTATCTTGCGAAAAATATTCAAGTAGTGTAACATAAAATGTTCTGGGCCAGATGCTAGCGAGTTACGCCTGTGAACACGCTCATTTCTAACGCGACGATCTGGATGTGCGCGTTTCACCAAGATCGAATAGTTGACATCCGAGAATCTGCAAATGGACCGAAAGTATCTCGCAGGAAGATGTTTAGAAACCTATAACTTATTTCATAATGCCAACAGAATTTCGAACACGTGGCATTTTTTTATGCTAGTGGACAATGACATATTTAATGCGTGGGCGTAGCAAGGCTTTTCACAACATCCCGTGCCTTTTTTCGAATAATGTCTACTGGTACCTTAGTTTCGAAAAAAAACGGTTGAGTAACCGTCTGCAGCGGTTCCAACAGAATCTATTGGATATAAATCATGTTGCTTTAAAATTTCTAGCTCCTGAATTACGATGACCTTGCCAGTTGTTCTGAGTTTTCCGAAGTCTGTCGGAAAACTGACATTGTAGCTTGTGCAATGTCAGAAAAGTATGTTATGGGGCTAGAAACGTCGCATAATTATGCTTTTAAAGAAGAGGTGTCCGTCGCCGCTAAGGCGTTACTCTCAGTGCATTTAAATCAAATATAATCGAAAGGCTCTGTGGACTTAGCTTGGGTTTGGATAACCCTACAATCTAAAATCCCAAAACCTTCCACAACTTTCTGTTGCCGAGGAAACCCACTGGTCAACGGCCACGTCTGTGATACTTTTACCACGTGCAGAGATAGGTTCGTCGTGGTGAGAAGCAAGTAGTCTACCCCCTGCAGCACCGCGGTCCTTGTTTCAGGTTCGGTGGTATGAAGCAGATACAGTGCTGACTTGTCCGTGATCTGTGAGCGGGGCCTGAATGAAGCGTGGCACCGCGGAATTACTCACTAGCAGTGAGTAATTCCGCGGTGCCGTCGTTTACGAACTATAGTCTGTTTACGACTGGAAGAGACTTTCTTGAAGCCCTGCTAAAGATTTGCTTTCAAGCCCATTTCGTATCCTTCCGCCAAAGGTAAACAAACATTGCCATGTGGCAGTCACATGGCAATGTTTACATTCCACTGTGTGTGTAGATGTGTTCGTACATGCACGTACCCATTACAAAAATAGTATATATATTATTAATGACTATTCCACAAGCGTAAAGTTTTTAATCTTGAGAATTTCACACAAAATAATATGCGATACCCGCGAAAAAAATTTAATTCTATAAACCCAAAATGCGAGTATTTTGATGAATCGATAGTTGTTGTCTATTAACAATCGATTGTTAGTGACTTTCGATAAATTCCCGTACATCGAAGGCAAGATCATCAGTATTGATCGAAATTGCTACAGACGTTAAAATTTCGTGGTGGTTGAGTCGGATGTTTCGCGCAATTTTAAAACGTTATTTAAAAATGGTTGTGACGGTTTTCGACAGGGCGGCAGAGTTTGCGAGTGAAGGATACTACGTCTTCGACAATGTGAAAACCATTCTTATGTGCAAATACTGCAACGTTAGAATAGAGTGGCAAAGGAAAGACACGTGCACGAAACACATAAAAACAAAAGAAATTAGAACGGAAAGTGAACACAAATTAAAATCATACATTATTAAAAACCAAATAACAAAGAGCGGATATTAGTAAAACAAGACAAATAAATAAATAATTATATGTTAAACGAGATAATTGCACAAATTCTCTGGCACGTGTGTCAATAACACAAGGACTACGAAGGTTAGTAAACAAATGGCCGTGTTACTTTCACCTTGAGCGTTATTATGTGACTATGCAAGAAACGTTGAAATCTAAATACGTTAGCATCACGTCATTAATAATTGGCATAATAAGATATAATTCTTTTCGACACCTATTTGTATGCGATAAATTAACAATTACGTTAAAACTTTGGAACTATTTCCTCTCTTTGTGCTGGCAACCTAACGGCATAACTGCATCCGCGCTCGCCGCTGTTTGTAATGTTATATGCATGTCGCTAACGGCTAGGGTGTTTTTTCAAAGGTTGATTTTCAAAAGTTTCTTCCAGCCGTGAACCGACTGTAGTCTGCGTGGAAGTATGCTTGATTGACAAGTTGGTTTTCAAAAATATGTTTAATTAACAGGTTTGTTGAGAACTTTGGAAATCAGCACTTGAAACAATCCGTCGGAGTAAGTGCCTTCATTTTAAAGTGAGATATGACCTGAGTTATTACAATGATGTTACCAACAAAATAGGTTAATTATATGCCGTTCGCGGTTATGTCAGCCCTTATAATGATATAAACATTACACTCGCAATACGATGCCTATAAAGTCTCGGTGCATTTTGGTGAAAACGTCACTTTTCTCGTTTTCGTTACAAGGATTCAGAAGAAGAAGCTACTGCAGAATGTTAACAGCACAGAGGATAGAGAATCGCTATTGTTCGGGTACGTCAAAGAGGACTTGCTAAATCTTATTTTTTAAGTTTGGGTAGAACATGGATGTGGTACGCACGTTCCTTAAGGGCAAGCAGTAATATTTTCCGTACGTCGTGACCTGGTACACGAAGCTCCCAACTGAGACGGCGGGTAGATGCAGTTGGGCTACGAACGGATCGCACGGTATCGGCAGATGTTGGCGGTCTGTTACGCTCCCCGTCGTGCAAACTGTGTTCACGATACGACGAACGTTCGTTCGTGTTGGGGCAAGTTCCGTGAATCCACGCACAAAGTCAGTTCTAACGTCGTCAATGGACGATCCTATTAGACGTGCCGAAACAACAACGATTCTCTTATGTGCAGTTCACATTCTGCACGACCTTCTGTATCCCTGCAACAAAAAAGAGAAAAAGTGAAATTTTCACCGAAATGCATTGAGACTTTATAGAAATTCTTATACATTGAAAACCCAAAAAAAAATTGTTCACCTGCCTAATATCGTGTAACCCCGCCCCGAGCACGCAGAAGTGCCGCAAAACGACGTGGCATGGACTCGACTAATGTCTGAAGGTATGCAGGAGGCAATTCACATCATGAATCCTGCAGGCCAGTCCATAAATCCAATTTGCGCCAATTTGAGAAAGAGTTGCACGTCTGTCACATTTAATGATTCTCGTCAGTCGTCGTTTGTCCCGTTCTTTCACTATCTTTTCCGGCCGCAGCGATGTCGAAGATGTGATGTTTTACCGGATACCCGATATTCACGGTACACCTGAGAAATGGTCGTACGCGAACATCCAAATGTTATCGCTACCTCGGAGATGCTATGTCCCATCTCTCGTGCGCCAACTATAACACCACGTTAAAACTCACTTAGATCTCGATAGCCTGCCATTGTAGCAGCAGTAACCGATCTAGCTGCCGACCGCATCGCGTTACTCTGATTGGTTCCATACCTCTGTTATTTGCATACTCACGCCTATACCAGTTTTTTTTGGCTCTTCAGTGTATAATTCCAAAGGCCACATCACTACCAACGTAACTGGAAACCTGCATGCCGAGTGTGTACTATAGCACAATGCACAATTATAAGAATTTTTAAAAAATTTTGTTTTAAGAATTTCTACTTTTTCGCACATTTAGTTTCAAGGCTTAAAATTTTATTTCAAGAGTAAAATTATATAAATTATTACTAGAATACGTTTGTGCATATTTAGTACAAACTGGAGTACATTCTAAACCTTAAACAGTGAGAATTAACCAAATAAGTGAACGCCAGTAAAAAAACCAGCAACAGATAATCAGTGTCAAGTAAGTAATTAACATGATGGCTGAATTTCTCTGATTTATTTGTGACTAGCTTACCCGGCCACGCGATACTGTTGCATAAAAGATGTTGGTTCTATTCATTTCTGTAAAATTAATTGAAATAAGTATATTTTCATAAGTATTTGTATATATGTAAAAAAAAGTACAAAAAACTGAAATATTTAAACATACAACTGTCAACAAAGGCGCTTCCTAACGTGAAAGTATGGTAAAAATGAGCTTTTTGCAGGTTTTAGTACCTTTGCAGGTAATACAGATAAAAAATAAAGGCGCACAAAAACTCGTGGGAACGAAAGGAAGGTTTATAAAAAACGGAATGAAAATTGGTTGATTTTTTTGGGAGTTATACGAGTCTGATCAAACGGACACAACATTTATATATATAAATAAAAAAAAATATACATATATATATATATGTGTATTTTTTTTTCCAAGTTCATTTGCTTGATTTGCCAGTCGGTAATAGCTCATTAACTGACTTTCGGTGAACATTATTTAAATTATTGGTATCACTGATTCGGGCTTAGAGTGTAAAAATTGGTCAAGTGGAAACAGTTAATCTTTTCTCCGATTTCATATAGTTACTACTCAAAATTCATCACTATTACGACAGTAGTATTATTATTTCACGCGGTGGTACTGACTGAAAGAATAAACTTAGCAAGGCTTTCAAAAGTGTTCGATTATCTGCAGCGTTGTGACAGGAAATGAGAAAGTGCAGAATGGTAGTTGGGAGTGTCCATTATTGGTAGTCAAAGGAGTCTCGTTGAATTCAAGGTCGTTAGAGGTGGTTAGAAAATAAACAGTCGTGGCGTTTGTTGAGAAACTACTTCAGCCTTATCTGGGGAGATTAATGAAACACGGAAGTGGAACGTTATAATGGCCAGACCGTGAGACGAGCTCGGGTCCTACTACCTGCAAGTACCCTATGTTACCACTGCGCTACTTTGCTTTGCCGAAGTGAACGATGCAAATACAAAATCATAAGTAAAAAAAAAATGTTTCCTTTCACAGTTAATAAAGTTCCCTAAAAGTAAAATGTATATGTTTGATTTAGGAGCACTGAAATCATTATTCAACATAATTTATGGAAAAGCAAAAATTGCGGTCTACACACTTCGTTTACAACCGACCAAGTATATTTATATGTGTACATAACAAAGTAACACTAAACAATAAGATGTTTTTTGTAGCTTATGATGTATGTATATATCATGCCAGCTCAATTTTGCATTGCCGTCAATCGTAGTATTTTCACTGTTGACCGTTTAGACTGTTTATTAGGAAAGTTCAGATATTGAAAAAAAAACTAAATACAAAAATTGTTAGCCTTAGGCGTTTATACTTCAGACATTCGTCCTAACGACCATTTCGTTAAGCAAGCTATGTGAGAAACAATAAATTTTAATATAGAAGTCTAGATGTAATAATCGCAGTTTTTCTAACCAGCATTCGTCCAGAACTCTTTCACTTAAAATGAGTTTAACCTATGAATAACTAGCGTAACAGGTTTTTTGTTAAATGTGTAGGCCTACAACCTGCTTAGTACCCAGGCATCATTCTCATTAAAGGCATCACTAACAGGCACTTAACAACGTTTTACGCTATTTGATTTTAGACTTAACGCTTGTTCTTACAGCACGGCAGGAATGACAATTTATAACTTTTTTTTTTTTATTTTTTGTTTTTTACCGTTTGAGGATTGTTATGAATTTTATTATGTAGAAGTTGTACGCGAGCAGAAATTGTGTTGGTAAATACACAAGTCTCACTTTATTGTCTAGAGCTCCCAACAGATTTTACATCCCAATATATGAAAATATCATTTCAAAATTTTAGTATTTTTTAGCAGCAATGTGCAGACCTGTGTACCGATCCTGGACATTTAAGCAGAGTTAAGTAAATCCGTTAAGTAAGACATTATTTTAAAATTTGATTTAATATAAGTAGAAAAATTTAAAAACTTTCTACGACGTTTAATAATTCGAAATTATTTAAGGTATAAGTTAACATCTTTCAGGAGATAATTTTAAATTTAATTAATTCAAGATTGCTCTTAGCAAGTTGCGTGACAGAGAAGGAGTGTGATACCTTGGAGAAGTTCATGTCTCTGGAATTGTTAATGGAATATGGAAATACCGATACTAAGTGGATTGATATTAGAACATTTCTGTTGATATAATGTAAGCTGTGTGCACCCAAATAAACAGTAAACGTTTAAAAGTTCTTCAACTGATTTTATTAACGTGAATGTATTGTCAGAAAATTACTTCAATCTTCGTTTTTTCATATGACAATTTATCGTTTTTAATTCATTCCCTCCCCAGTATGAGTGATTCACTTATGAAAAATATCTGTACAGATAATGTTAACATGTAGTAACGTCAGCAAAAATATAGCAAACAGTAACTTTTCCCAAATCATTTATTAGCTAGTTTGTCTCGTAGCTACACTGTATCTCATGAATGATTTCATTTTTCACGCCAACTATGTAAGGTCACGAGTTAAGAACGGATTAGTGATACCTGATCGGTCGATGATTGCGCCGTGTTTTGAGTGCGCTAACATCTCGCCAGGCCAGTTTACTGTACCTTGTTAGGCACCTGCATCTCGTTAAGAAGCCAGAAGGCCTCTCAATCAGAAATACATATCTAGACCATAAAATTACTCTACCGTAAACTGCCGAGGATATCCGTCTCAAACAACACGCGTTGCTACGGAAATAATGTATGAGCTCAGTCCTCCGCTGGGCACATTTCTTTCTAGTCAAGGAGCGATAGGTTCATCTAGATTGCATTTAACTTGGAGGATAACAAGAAAGGGAATGTATGTAAGGTGTTCTGACAAGAGCGAGCATAATGCCACACCACGTACTAAATTAAAACATAGCAACGCATTTCACGTAAGTATTTGAGACGTTCAGACTATTTCCTTTGAAACAATACTTAAGAAAAACTGTTTGACAGGAATTTATTTCCGTTCTTGCACAGCGTCACGAATACATGTAGATGTAAAACTTCCATTATAGAAAAGATACACACATGTAAGTCGTTAATAGGTGTCTAAATGAAAATATTTTTTTTTTACTGCTGATGTAATAGAGAAAAAATATGTGTATCGTACAACCAATTCACGCTCATCTAGTTTAAAAATACTCATGGAATTCTTTCTTTGCCAAAATGACAACGAAGTGATCTCCTAAAACGATATTATTTGAAAATGGAATAGATGTATTGGAGAAGTATAAGTCTTGTGTTATAAAAATGAAAAGTATGATTACGACACGATCCAGGGTTTCTAGCATTTTGAAAATCAAACTTGCACGTGCGCACAGAAACACTCGATCGGCATCCCGGCAGAAATGTGTGATATTTAATAGAAGCGTCGTTGCCGCTCTGCTGTGGAGGTCGCGCTTTGCTATCAAGATCATGGACAGGGAGTTGTTTAAGGAGGAGCAACAATTTGACTAAGGAGTGAAGTATTTTAATATGAATAAGACAACATATCAGGCGCTAAGATCCAAAACTCGTTTTATCCATTAAAGATGATGTTCATTTAAAGGCCGGAGACTTTTTATGACATTCTCTGGTTTAAATAATATATTACTTACATCTCGTACCACTAGTTAGTGCTGTGTCACTTAATAATTGGGGGAAAAAAATAAATAAAAATATTGACTGGAATTCAATACCGTAAATATCCCATTAAGGATTAGATAGACAAGTTTTTCTCCTAATTAATGGATGACAGTTTTATAAAGACTTAAAACATTTTCATTAGTGTGCATGTTGCTATACTATAGCCGTCACGTCATTAAAGTCGGGTAATCAATTTAAATTTTCCAAACGCAACTAATTACTGAAGTCATCCGTGTCATCAATCACTGGTGGCATCTCTTCTAAATCTTAATCCCATGAGCCCTTTAACTGTTTACTCGACTTTCAAGGCCTCGGTGTTAAGAACCGCCCAAATCTCTTCACTCACTCACTCTAACTGTCGAGTATCGATCGTATTTTGATAAAATTCAAGTTTTCCATTGACCGCCAATCATTACCAAAATGTTTCTTTAAATTATTATCAACGTCGGTACATTTGGCATGCTTTGACGGCACGCTATTCTATAGAAAAATTCTAAACAACGGAGTTAACATTTCCCTCGTGTTTTACAATAGACCCTGCAATTAACCTCTTTCACAACAATGTTATGTCTTATTTTTTTTCAGTGAGATCTTTTCCGCTGGAGCAAACATAAAATGCAGCTGACTTGTAGTTTTAATTACACCACTAACTACACTCTTCCAATCACACAAATACTTTCTCAAAAACAATATTCACACTTCCATATTCATAGAATGTTGAGGTGATATTGTTATTCTCTTCAACTTTATCACTCCGGGAAAATACCCTGCCGGGAGGTAGGAAGAAGTGACCAACAACTTGACAAATAACTCAACATAATTAATGTCATTGCGAATGCATTCTGAATATAACCAATTTGCCAACATTCGAAGAAATACTATGTTTTTGTTCTGGCCAAGGCAACCAAGTAAGAAATATGCACTTATTTGAATGTCTGGCACGTCAGGATTGCAAAGATGGTGACACGAAATGGAAGCGATTTAATTGGATTCTCGGCGTCGTCCACAGATGTAACGTTTCATATTCCCTTGTTTGCTGTTCTTTTGAATGTCCCTGACATCTTGTAAAATTGTGCAAATATAGTTGCCTGCTGTAATGCGCAGATTTGTCTGATACATTCGGAAGTTAACACATTTTTCGGGCACTCACAAAAAAAGTTTCAATGCAGATGGCTATTCTGTTCGCAATATTTCAAACGAAGCCTCAGAATTCACTTTGTTCAACCTGTACTCTACCAACAAGTCATATCTCTCTGTGCCACCAGCCCTTATAATCCGAGCCTTGAAGCGAATACAATGAGAACATGCATCCGTCGCAAAGGTCTTGAAACTGAAGTTAAAAATCATTAATGTCGGTGTCACCTACAAAGTGATAATTGACAAAGAGTAATGCAATGTTTTTAATTTTTGTAGGCCTGACGTAGTTCACGAATTGAAAAAATGACTTGGTAAATACTGTAATGTGCTTTTTGTTCTTAGTGTATTTGACTGCACATGTTGAATTTACTAAATAAATTCCGTAACATTTGGTTTCCTGCCATGTTATGTTTTTTTTATCGAGTTTCTTCTCCACGTTTCTCTGTAAGCGACCGTGATCCGGTGGTGGAGTGGTTAGACTTCTCGCCTCCCACTAAGGTGAACCGGGTTCGCTTCCCGGCGGGGTAACGCCCCCTGATTTTTTCAAGTGGGAATCGTGCCGGACGACAAAGCTGGTCGGCGGGTTTTTGTAATCCGGTGCTGCACCATACTCACCTCGCTACACTCCCATCGGCTTACAAGACCTCGATGTTAAGAGCCGCCCAAATCTCTTCACTAACTCCCTCTTTACGAGACTCTCCTGTAAGTAAGTACTTCTTATATTTCGAACACGTATAGAAACTCCTAAAGTTGATACAAAGGCGTTGGCACATGCCTGCACAGAACCAAAATTCTTGGTCTTAACCAAATAAGACAATGTCACCGATTTATTTGGTCCGTTTCTTTGTACCTTCTTCGTTTCGGTTCTTTTAGGTAGTATGTTTTAATATTTAATAATTTTGGGTAATTTTGTTGGGTTTGGTGTAGAAGGCTTCGTGAAATCTTGTTATATTTTTTTTCATTACCAGAGCATCACACCCAAAGTCTCCCTTCCATTATAGCAAGCTTGGTTTCTAGGTAGTGATTTTAATTTATGTTTAATAAATACCAAGTCAATAATAGATCTCATCGGTATAAACAAATACGTTAACACATAAAACCTCAATTAAAAATTTTAGACACAACAGCACATTAAAGAAACGTTAGTACCTTTGTCGCTTAAGCTGGTCTTTTTGCCTATTACTTTTTCCCTTGTTCTCTTTCTCCTTCGCCCTTTAATCTCCATTGCCCTATCGTTGTCCATTATTTTGAAAATATATTTAAAATTCTATACAATGAAATACATACTAGAGCCATACTGAAATGCTCTGGACGTACAGCCACATTTAATTAACCAATCATAGTAAACATATGTGAGCAGATGTGAACAATGCTGACCACATAAACACAAAATACTCTGGGCGTACAGACACATTTAATTAACCACTCAAAGTAAACAGATGTGAACAGGTGTGAACAATGCTGACCACATAAACACAAAATACTTTGGACGTACAGCCACATTTAATTAACCACTCAAAGTAAACAGATGTGAACAGGTGTGAACAATGCTGACCACACAAACACAAAATATGTCCTAACCTGTACTGTTAACTGAAACAAGACATACCCCGGAATAAATAATAAATGAAATGAATGCATGCATGGATATGAAGTGTTTAGTAACATCACTACATCAAAACATAACGTAACCTAAGTGTATAAGGAAAATTTTGCTCTCAAAATATCTGTGTTGGATAAAGCGAGTTTTGAAGCAAAACTATGCTGGTACAAAAAGCGTTATGGAACAACTCCCCACATTACAACATATTGTATATGTTATCAAGAGCAAACAATAGATGCAATAGCAACTGCACTGCGTCTAATAGAGAATTCGCTTCTAAATACGATAGACATATTACAAATAATTTATTTAAAAAATTGGATAATGTGGGTTTTGTAACTTAGCGTCACACACACACACACACACACACAGTTAACTTTAGAAAATTATGTTGTTAAATAAGAATGGTTTGGTTCATAGTTACAAAAAGCGTCAGATTACAGATATATATATATATATATACCCTTCAGGACGTTAACGCCATTTAAAATGAGGCATTATTCATCTATGATTAGACTTTTTATTGCTCCTCCGAGCGGTATAAAAAATTTCTTCAATAATAAGAAGAACTGTTATAAGATAGAAAAAAAGGTTCGTTTTCTTTTAAAAACTTTACATACCGTGGTGGAATACCGTGATTTCTATAATGATTTTGATGCTGGTTTCTAAATTTCAATCTGTTAAAATTGAAATTTTTGTATATATGTTGACTTATGTGTTTGTTTTGACTTTTTAATGTGTGTGGTATATAATGTTTGTATGCATTTAGAACGAAGGTTGCAAAAACTTAATGCTGAGTTAAGAATTGTGTAAACGTTGTTATGGTCTGCACACGCCATTGTTAATGTGACATGTGAGGGCTCAAAGGAGTGATAAAGAAAGATAGAGAGTGAGAATTTCAAACTGTGATAAATTTGGACGCCATCATTCTTTGGCTCATAATCTGAGAACTCCCATTTTTTAAACACAACTAAAGTAGTTCCCGTTGGTCTTAGGTATACCTCTGCGGCACCACGATACGATGCAAATCGTCAAGTTAAGCTGAATATTAACATTTCATATTCAAAAATGATAAAATTGATACAAATGCTGCCATAATGGAGTCAAAAAATATATATCACGTACGCAAACGTATTAAAAGACATGTTTTAATGTATGCAAGTCTCTATAAGCAATATCGAAATAGTTTGCAGGAAGTTAAACATTTATCAGTTAAATGATTCGACTACTCTACCGCAGTAGGTTCAATTGTGGTATCTAATGTGAAAAGTACTGGGTTAGAATTCCAGTCAAAGAATGGGCATTTGTGCCGTTTTGAATACAAATTAAGTAGAACGAATGGAGCTAAAGCTTGGAGCGTAAATTTTATATTTAAAAAAAAAAAAAACTTATTCAAGTTAATATTTTCTTTCAAAGGTTCCAATAAGCTATTATTAAACGCCTATAAATAAAACTATATATTGTAACTGCGCATACTAATTCCATTTTAACCATCATAAATACTCTTAATCCTTACACGTGACCATCGCAAAAATGCAGTTGTAGCAAGAAAAGAAGCTAGCTAATAGCAACCAGAAAAGTTTTAACGCCATCTAGCTGCCAAGTGAAACATTTACGAATACAGGAAAGTGACGTGGTTTTCTCTAATTTTGTGGGGAAAGACAAGAACCGAATGTCAGCAGCCGGAATTCCCCGCGATTTGTCGCTCTTTCACTTGACATTGGGAGCCCGCGAAGTGGCCGAACCAGTTTCGCTAGACCGCTCGGTCACTGAAGAAAGTTATTCCCCTACGCAACGGTTACGCGTGTACAAGGTTATTCCCAGTTAGCGACACAAAGCAGCGTGTGGACGAGGGGATGCACGGTAACGCTCACACTAAGGAATGGCTCTCCAAATTTACAGCGTGATTGTATACTCTGCCACGCCCTCTACCCCATGTGGGCTGGAGACTTGGGAAACACGCCAGAAGAAACCCCATCAGCATAAGTCAGGAAGGCAATCATTTTACGTTGGCGTGCATCACGTCGTCTCACGAAGGTGCCCCTGACATGTTTTCTCAAACCTTTCACACGTTATTATTTCCGTGGCTGAGACTGGAAACATTTTACGGGGAATGAAAAATATTCATAATAACAAAACTTGAAATATTTTTCTTTAATCACTTTATATAACTACTTTTATACCAAATGTTTAATACAATATTTCGTAATCTTTCACGAAAAGAGACATTTAAATATGTATGTAAAACACTTAGCTAAAAAGCTGTCAAAATTGATACAAAAATATCTACAATGATTTATACGGTCTCACAGCATTACGTTAATCTGGCCTATTGTCAAAGTATCATCCCCAAAATTTACATGCTTTAAGTTATCTTTTTTTTTTAAGAATCTTCAATTTAACACCATTTAAAAACAATCAGGTCAAAGCCTATCACTTAAAAATTTTCTACCGTTCTTTAACATTTACAACTGTTTTTAAAACACCCCAAATATTAAAATACTTTCTCCATTGTGAACACCCCCAAGAGTCTAAGATCCAAGCACACCAGCTTCAAAAATGCATGCCTATTTATTTAAAAACACTTTCCTCGCCCCTCACCAGTACTGCACTTTTAATAGATTTGGCAACAGAGTACTCAGAATTTAATTAGGTATATTCCAATTCAACCAATAAGAAAAATGTATTTTGAAATAGAGTGCTTCCAGAACAACACGGCGACAGTCTTTTATTTTCCGTCGTGAGCATTTTGTCTCTTCAACCTGCAACTCTTGGCAACACCGCTGACGTCACCAAGGCGTAGCCAATAGTAGTGAGGCACGTCAGTCTTTTGTCTGGCCGGGCTGGAAGCGCGGGCACTTCGGTAGTTAGATTTCTGACTCTGAGGCGGCCACTTTGCTGGTCGACTCGCCGATGCTTCTAAGGCCCACTTGATGTAGGAAAAACGTCCATGGCTGAATTTTATAACGGGCAGGCGGAAATGGCGATGTCCGGCAGTTTTTCTCGAGACATTTGCCCTTCTTCGCCGACCTAAACGTCCTCGCCCATGTCAGCAGCCAAGCTCTCCCTCAACTCAAACCACATGGCGTCCCCTGAAAAAAAAAATGTACTGGTATGAGTAGCTGGGCTGCCCCGCTTACCGCAATATTTTCGTCGTTTAAAAACACCGCTTAAAACCAATGTTAATCAATGCAGATCACTGACGAATACTAACCGTCGTGTGAAAAATGTTCATTATCTCGATTCAGCTGTCGGAAACGCAGTTCCACCCGCCAGTTTTCCAATGGAAGATATCGAGTTTCTAGGAATTCGTCAACCGAGAATTAATCAGCTCAATACTCAGAATGAAAGAGCGGTCGTCCATAAGACGATTTTTACCCGTTTAATTAAGAGAGAAAATACTAATGTATTAATTATTTAAAAAACGTGACAGCACACTGAGAAAACCCTTATAATCTGTTCGCACCAGCAAAGGCCGCGGGGAAAATTTAAAACCCTCAGATGCCGTCGCCAATGCATATTCTATATGCTTATATGCATATTGCATTGTAATATAAATATATGTAAGAATATTACATGCTAATATACGAAAAAGGGGTGCGTGTACTTATGTACGCGTGTTAGAAGTTATACTTCTTTGGCGTGACTAAAATAACATTTTCGCGCATAAACTCAAATACTTGAAAACACTTTCAAAGTTGTATTACACAATTTTTGCCACTAACAAATTTTTCACGGCACAGACGATACGCGCATAACCTCAAACACTTGTGTGTCTTGCGTTTGTATATAGCTAGACGGTACGCGCATGCGCGTTGGGTCATACCCCTACCACGTTCACTGTCGAATTTCGTTACACTGTGCGCGCGCAACTATACGCGCATGCGCGTTGGGTCATACCTTTTCCACGTTCTCTGTCGAACTTCGTTTCACTGTGCGCGCGCAACTTCCGTTCCACACTAAACATTTACCCTCAACGCGCCAAAAGAAGTATAACTTAAAAAAATTGCCTAAAGCATATTATACACTAATATAAATATATGTTAGAGCATAGGCAAAGGTATCTGCGGGTTTTATATTTTTCCCGGATTCTTGCTGGTGCGAACAGAGTATGACGGCTTTCTCAGGGTGCTCCCATGTTTTTTTTAAATATATATATATAATACCAACCAATTTTCTCTCAGAATATATTGGGTAAAAGTCTTTCTATGGTGACCACTCCTCCATTTTGAGTGATGAGCTGACTGATTCTCAGCCGACAAATTCCTAGAAACTCGATATCTTCCACTGGAAAAGTAGTGGGTTGAACTGCGTTTCCGACAGCTGGCTCGAGAAAATGAAAATTGTTTTCCGCGTCGGTTACTCTTCATAACTGATCTGCGTTAATTAACATTTATATTAGGCGATTTTTGTAAGCACGAAAATATCATGGTGGGAAGCCAACCCACACCAGTAAATTTTTCTCAGGGGACGCGGTGTGTTTTGAGTTGGGAGAGAGATTTTGTACAGTGCTTAGCAGCTGAAATTGAAAACGACGTTTAGTTCGATGAAGAAGGTCAGGTATCCCCGTCAAAATCTGCCGGACATCCTCAACGTCCACCACGGGTGATTCTGTTTCCAACGTCATCAATCACGTTTCCCATATGTGCGTAAATCCATTTGCGACCCCCTGCCGGGAATCGAACCTAGCTCGCCTTGATGGGAGGCGTGCGCTCTGGTAGCTGTGCAACTGTTGTCGAGAGGATGGTGTAAAGTATTGAGTGTGTCCGTTTTTTGTGTCGGTGCGAAATAATCATTATAGAAAGGGTGCCTCATCTCCACCGCCGCGTTTCGTTGTTCTCTGGGATGGTGATTATCGCAATGTTCACAGAAGAGTTTGCAAATATTTATGCAGCTGAATAGGGCTTGCATTTATTGCTGCCGCGTCATTTTAATGGAATAACGTATCACTTTATCTCTGGTGAAGTACTGAGGTGCAATGTCGAGAACCTTTACTTTTGTAAGCATGGGCTCGTTTTCGTCCTAGGGCGCAAGACATTGTTACTAAACAAGAGGATGTGCCTGAACGTAATCGTCATGGTTCAGAACCTATTTGATGCATATTTACAATCATATATTCATGATCTGAGCGTAATCTCTGCTATACAGGCAAGTAATGTTATCATATTAGATGTTTTTTTCGTAAATATCCAGAGTAAAGATTTTCTATCGTGCCTGGTATCGACGGCAGTAGTACTTCAACTATTATCTCCTGAGTCGATACATATCAGGGTTCACGGGAGACTGTTTTTGCATGACATGCTTCCCCGTCAATACCCCTGCTAATCACAATCGAAGCGACGCTGCTCGCTGTGTTATGTGAGAATACTTCGTAAATAAAACAGGTTATAGTGAGTCATATCTGCGTGATATTTCCTAAGTTTCTATCTACGCCGTGTATGAGATTTCGTTCGGGATCGAAGTGTTGCGAAAAAGGGAAGGGCCGTGTATACGATAATGAAGACACTGTTGACGGTGAAAACAGTGGCGATTTTTCTGACATCCTCACGCATCTCTTCGCCGGTTTTGCTGAAAAAAGTGTCGAGAATAATGCAGAAGACGACAAGAACACCGACTACATATTCCCTGAAGACCCCAATCAACTTGTTGATATACTCAGACATTTGATTGCCTTGAACAGTAAGGAGATATCTTTAATCATAGGTGAACTTAAGGAAAGGGGTTACACCGAATTACACCATTGTGTTCTATCCATCATCTGCAAACATCAGAGAAATGCAAATATTGAATAGGCCTACATGGAAAAATTAGGATAATATATTTATGTGTTCTTAGTTGTGGTCTTTTAATTTATTGAAACTTACCGAACTGCTTTTCTAAAAAAAAAACTTATATCAGTGGTGTACAAAATCAAGCGCAAGGGTCTGTTTTAAAGAAAAATGGATCGAGAAATTACCTTACGGGGAATGTGGTTCAATTTTTATTATTATTTCTTTATCGGGCTGTTTAAGTCGTCTGAGTTTTGTTTGACAAACAAACGAACTAAGGAAGGAATGTTTTTGAGGAATGAAAGGGCGAAAATCTGGGAGCGACACTGCCGGTAATCGGACTTGTCTCGTCGTGTTGGGGAGAAGAGGCCGAGTGAATAATAGGCTGGTGTTGATGTGGACCTCATGTGCGAAAGTGTGTGTACAAAAGAAAGGATGCAGTACGCGTACTCGAGATGGAAAACGAGAGCTCAGCCACTGCATCCCCGTATTACGTGACACCGCGGAAGAAGTCATCGTTGAAAAATGGGCTTGGGGTCCCGTTTTAGAAGGGGAGCCTGAACTGATGTGTTCAAATCTTCATAATTTCGCGGATTGCAGTTGGACTTCTGACCTCAGTAATCTCTCTTACAGCCTGATACTTTTTTTATTTTGCATTGGTAATAAAGCTCATGTGCGTAAACATGAGTATTTTTGGTTTTTTTTTTTTTTTTTTTTGTGAATCTATTGCTTATATACTTGCATTATACAAGATTTTGTGTCTTCATGGCATCACGAGGGGATGATAGAGCACAAGTATGATAGCAAGCATCAGAACTCTTTCTGGGTATGATGGAGGTGCACAAAGTTAGCCGCAAAAATGAACAACGATAATAGGCGATTTAGCCCTCACTTCTGAACTTTCGAAAATTTATCTTTCGTATGTCTATGTGATACACTGGCACGCCTAAGCTGAAGCATTGCCAAAATGCGTATGTATCTCTGCAGGTTAATAAAGAACTGGGGACTATTTTAGAATCGGTACTTATCTCTAATATTATGACATGTATTCTGTAATTAAAAAAATATATTTATTATATAAGTGGACTGAACTTTTTTTTTTCTCAATGGTCAGGTTTTTTGTGTGTGAACATAGACGTTTCCTCTGAACGTTCAAGATTAATTCAACTTAAAATACGAGGGTCTTTTTCACCTCGGAATATCGCTTCGATTCGGAAATATTAATATGTAACGCTGTTCGGTGCATGATGTGTATTATCTTAAGTTCGTTACTGGGCAATTTTTCCCCCTTTTTATGTAATGGGTGGTCTGTTTTCTCTTACCTTAATTTGGTTTCAAGCGTGCGTGTGTAGGTGTATATATATATATATATATATATATAATCGGTGCAAAAATGTATTAGGTTTTCCCGTCAAAACACAGGTTAAATTTTTATTCATAAAAGCAGGGTTACACTCGTATTTGCAGATATAGGCGGGTTGAATATTCAGTTAGATTTTTACTACCAAACGGTTTAACATTAATTGACCACTGTGTACATGGGCGTGGAAATATTTCTTAGTATATGCATCAGTGGATGAAAGGAGTCGTTCGTTGGATTATGACGTGAATAATAATGACCAGATTCGGTATATATTGCTAGAGTTATCAGAGTGGCCAACAACGCATCGTGTGCTAAATGGTAGTTTTAAATACCTGTAAATTGCAAAATGGTATCTCGGTATGTCGGAAATATACAAGGAATTGCTGATACGAAATAAATCTATGTGCTCAGTATAGTAATTTTTTAAAAATTAATAAGTACACATTTGTCTGCATTACGGGTTGCAATTACTTTATGTTTTTCGTCTTCGAAACGTGGCTGGCTTGTGATTCTGAAAGCCCGATGCTGTGGAATTGATGTGAGAAAAATGGCGTTACTCCCTTCCTCTTATAATGAACACATATAAATATTTCTTAATAGTGGCTGTATTAGATTCTCGTAAAAAAGTAGCGCGTGTCAACATTATCTAGGTGGCGTGCAAGCTAAAATAATAATTAAAGTGAATGTTATACTATTTTGAGACGGAGCAAATTGCAAGACCAAGCGGGAACAAGTAAGGACTCGACCAAGAAGCCATTCCGCCATTCGCCTGGAGTGATTTATAAAATAGAAATTCGGGCCGAACGAGTCGAGTATCGAGCCCGGGTCCCCTTGAACATTGGTCTTCCCTGGTGTTGACTTGTGTGTGCAGATATCCTCCGTGTTTATTATACTATGAATTATAGTTGGCGTGAGTTATAAATAAAACAAGCTGCTAGAGCGACAAGCCTCCCCCCGGCGGTCAGTGCGCTGGGGCTAAGTCCAATTCAACACCTGGTGCAGCGCTCAGATTACGACTGCACGTGCCTCTCGTTTACTTCTGTAATGGGACTCGTGGCCACTTTAAGTATGGGTTTGTCTTGATAGTTTTTTTAATGCGGCTATCAGTCTCGCCTGCAATTGGGATATTTCGGGCTCTGTGTGTGTGTGTTTGTGTGTGTAGGTGTATGTAGGTTTGTGAGCGTGTGAGCATGTGTGTGTGTGTGTGTGTGTGACGTATGAGCAAGTGCAGAATTATCGTTTTTTCCCTTTATTTCTTAGTTTCACAGCATCACAGAGTATCTTTGGTTTCGCCGGAATTAATAAAATGTTTCACATTTGATTTTCATACTAAAAAAACAAAGGTGGAGGAAGTTCGAGACAGAATTTTTTTACAAGAAAAATTGGACATTGAATTAATATTATACATACGAAAGGGATTAACATAATGCTAAAATTGCAAACGGCGGGCAGCGGCAATACTTGTGAAGGTCTACAAAGTTCGTTCTGATGGGGCACGCATTGCGAATAGCTGACTCTTGGCGTCTTCACAACACATGCATAGCGTAACGGGGAAATATGGCAGAGTCCAGCATAGCCGGAATCACCTCGTAAGGGAATATTCCCCTCGTCCCACCTTAGTCCGTGCGTTTCGTACGTCTATATGCGGTACATTTGTTGCATGGTGCGGTCGAGGTGCTGCCATGGACATGCCGTAAAAAGTGAAAACTTAGTTTTTTTCGTCATCGTCACTGTACGAGATGGCAATATGCTTGATTATGTACGAGTTACCTCAGATGTTGCAAAAGATTTTTTTTCAATTTGATTTTTTTTTGTTACATAAAAAAATTTAGGTTCCCATGCTCACACCGAGTTTCAAAATTGTTTAACAAAGTCATTTCAAATTTTACCAAGGTCCACACACCTCGGGAACCTCTGTTCTGGGTTGGTTTCAACGCCAGGCAGTGGTTGAAGGGGATCATCTTTCACTGGTACAGCTTGCGAGTAGATAACTTGCAAGCGGACGTCGTCTTCTACGAGGAAGACGTCTTCTACGGGGACGTCGTCTTACAGGGGCGCAGACGTCACGACGGCTGCTTGGCGGGCCTTGCACCAACCCCTGCGAGACGGCGTGTCGGGAACCGAGGTGGTGCAGCCCTCGAAACACTCCTTGCATGGAAGGCAGTCCTGTATGTCTTCGTCCTGCTGCAGGTAGGCCGGAGAATACTTCAATAAGGTCGAAAATTCGTAAGGTGAGTAAACCAGGAAATTCTTTTGGCAGGTATGGCAACTCGTCCCGTATGTCCAAGGCACTAAGCGAGCGCAAACTTCCAAATGCTTAATGACCGAAGGGATGTTGTGACCACTCAGACAACACGCGTATATTTCTAACCGCGATAAAAATGACTGATTTCCCGAGAGGGCTCAGAGTGGGTCTTACAAAGAGTTTTTAAGGGGAGAAAAACAGTTCGCACTTGCGATTAAAGTAGGCCACCGATTTTCCGGAACGAATGTTTCCGAAAACGCACGACCAATTAGCCAATCGAAGAGATTGTCACGTGACGTGGTTAGCCAATGATAATCAGGGGTGAGAGTGGAGGCCTGCCAACTAATTGGTCGAACTTAGGTGAATAATTGGTGTAGGTGCGTTGGGGGGTAGGTATGGGAAAGGGGGGGGGGATTAGCCAATGAGAAACAGGGGTGGAGATGATCCGACTAATTGGTAGAACGAAGGTTTCCGAAAACACCCGAGTAATTAGTCAATGAGAAACATTGATGGAGCTATTGAATATATTGGAAGGGGTTGGGCAATTAGCCAATGAGAATCTGGGATTGGGCGATTGGTCAAATAAATATAATGGAAGGAGAAGTAGAGGGAGTGAGTCGTTTGCTGGGTGCGTTGCTGGGGACAGCACCAGTAATGTAAAACAAATGACAAAAAAAAACCAAAATGGCGGGTGAACTAAGATGAGAGACAAATTCCAATTATGTATAAACGAAAAACAATATGGTAAATGGTGGCTGTGACACCTACCAAGATGGCTGACTGCATCTACTAAGATGGCGGACGGCTGTACCTACCAAATTGCGGACGGTGGCTGTGATGCCTACCAAGATGGTGGACTTCACCTATCAATATGGTGGAATGCGTATGGGTGAAGGGGAGTGTGAGGAAACTCCAATAAAAGTTTTCTAAATAAATGTTTTAGATAATTTTTTTAATATTTTTTTAATTGTTTAAAATCATTACTTAAAATGTTTTAATACATTTATTATATTTTTTTTTTTGGCATTTTTGTAATTTTTTTTTATTCTTGTCATAATGGTCAAGTTCAAGGTTATGGATCCAAGATGACCTCCGACCGACCGGAATGACAGGGCACGAGCAGCTCCGACGCTCCGGTCCCAGGTCCCGATGTGCCAAAGTCACCGTAATCACTCTACTCGCGTCATTCTTTCGTCTGGCCGGGCTTGAAGCACGTGCACTTTCGGTAGTTGGATTTCTGACGCTGAGGCGGCCACTATGCTGGTGGACTCTCTGCTGCTTCGAAGGCCCACTTGACGTCGGCCACTGAATCTGTTACGTATTTTTCACCGTATACGAGGCAGCATACATCGTGGTCTTCCAGAGCTGTTCCAAACTATTCGCCAAAGGTAGGGAAAACGTCCGCAGATGAATTTTATAACGGGCAGGCGAAAGTACTTAATGAGGCGTACTTTTTACAGGAAATTGTAGCTCTTGAACACGAGACGAAATCATATAATCTCATCGTGTATTGAAAAAAAAACGGATGGTAAGTTTTCTCCGTATTTGCACGGCAGCTTTCTTTCATTTGTTAAGGAAAGTGTCAAATGCACAGTGGAGTGGAATGGAGAGATTTGAGCCGCTCTTAAAATCGCGGTCTTGAGAGTTGATGAGGGTGATGAGAGGTGAGTGTGGAGCTGCGCCGGAATGCAAGGGCGGGGGAAACGGGAGATCACTGAGTAAACTCGTCGACCAGTTTCATCGTAAGGCATGATTCCCACATGCGTAAATCCCGGGGCAACCACGTCGAAAATCGAACCCGGTTCGCTTAGGGAGAAGGGAGGAGGGTGTTTTATAATCACTATAACACAGACGGCCCCCCAATGCGCAGTGGAGTTCCCAATTTTGTATTGCAGCATTCATGTACCTGGTGGGTAGAGCACTGAAGGACAGGTTTTGTTGTTCTTCACAAAGACTATTCAGTCGATTTTTTGAAGGCGAAATTATGTTGCTGAAAAAAATTGTGGTGTACAATAACACGTTGATTGACAAGCAACATTGACATTTAGTTCTCATAATATTCGTTTATTGAAAACACATTTATCGTCGACCGCCATATATTTAGTCGGCAGCAATTGCATCCACGCTGAGAAACGGTTTTGTTGAATCAAACAATGTTTGTCTGGCGCAACCAAATTAATTTTTTTGTATAGGGACAGTGAAATATTTTGTTGTTGTAGCCAAATTATTTAGTTGTTCTTATTTAGTTGGTGACACTGAAGATTCACTTAGCTCTACGTACATTAAACAGTTTCGTTTAGTATTTAAAGAACCGGAACTCTAACTGATATTTGAACTTAGATCAATTTTGTCCGAGCGTAACGTCTTAGCAGCCTCAGCTAACGTGACTACGTATACATTTAGAATGTTTTTAAATACATGCATTTCCAGTACTGGACAACGTGCGCAAATAAATATTTTAAGTTTTATACCTTTACTTTTTAGTTGCCTGTTGAACTTGTTTTGTTAGGATGCCTATTCCTTTATTAAGCATCAATAAATCGATTAACAAACACTTTCACTATCAGACTTGTCGCAAATGCTAACAAACTCTTGAGCCGTATTTTCAAACACAGGCAATCAATTAAGTAGCCTAACAAATATATACAGTAGTTGATTCAACAACGTATTTTGTTGACATTCTTATTTATTTTTGCCAACTGCAGAGGTTTTGTTTATTCAAGCATGTATTTTGTTAGATGAACAAAATTAGTTTTGTTGCTTTCCAAGTTTTGGTTACTCAACCAAATATTTTTGTTGGATAATCTAAATATATTTTGGCCCCTATACAAGCAAATAATTTGTTGGCCTTTCTCTCAGTGTGGATTGTTGTCCCCAACAAAATCGCTGCAAATAAACTCTTTGTTCAAAATATATCATACGTAACTAATTATATTTTTTTGTTGGCAAATTTAGGGATATGTTTGGTGACACTAAATATTTGTTTGACATAACGAAACATCAATATATCTGTTTGGCGCAAACAAAACTATTCCAAATTAATTATATGGTTTTGTGAACAAATTTCATTAATTTGGAGGACTGAGGCTTGGTTGCACCAACAAAATATCGTTTTGTGAAACAAACGCCACGCAGGCAAATATATTTGGCTTACTAAAAAAATTATTTTTCGCAGTGGATGTCGTTTACGGAAAAACATTTTACTGTGACTGCAAAACTACAGTGCCCGTCAAGTCTAGGCAGATAGGCTCCGCAGTGTACAATGGAGTCTATCCGCCAAGACGTGGTGCGCGAACAGTAGATCCGTTACATTCCGCGCATGCGCTCTGGAGTATTGGAAGTGGCCAACTTCTGTCTTCCACGACGCCATATTTGTACGTGTTGATCTCCTGTCATCAGGTTACGAACTAGCTTGCGAGATATATTCGTAAGAAATTACAGACGGTTTCACAATTCCTTCATTCCATGGTTAAGCAAATGTTACACGTAATAGGTTCCAGAAAATAAACTTTCCATGAGGTGAAATATGCAGACCTTGTCGCGTGAACCACATATTAGATTTTATCTAGATGCATGCTCAAATCAGAGCTCTCAACATAGAGCAAGGTAACGCGGTGGTATAGTCGGTTCACGGTAATGTGAGCACTTTTAAAAGCCCTGCTAAATATATACTTGTATGTACTTTGTGTATTCTTCCACCATGTGTAAAATTAACATTTTCACGGGTCTGATCACTTTATTCATACGTTGGTCAAGTGAAACTGTAAACTTATTTGAAAAGAAAGCATTTTAAGAATTTGCTAATTCTTGCACTTATATGCATAAAAGGTACAGAAAATAATCATTTCAGTACTCACAGATGTTTACATAACAGTTTTAACCCAACGTTAAGACTTGGGCTCTTCGATATCATACAAAAATTTAATATCGATATTTTTCTAATAATTTACTTGGTATTTTCGATATATCGATAATATCTTAATTATCAATAATATCGAAATTATCGATAATTGTCCATATTAGATAATACCAAAGAATTTATAATACCGAAATAGTCCATAATATCATAATTATATATATTAACGTTAATATCGTTATCTTCTTTATCAGTTTCATTTAAATTCCAGTATCGTTGAAAACATTGGTATCATTTGATTTCTGACATTTCTGAAAGCATTTATGTGATTATGTATCAATACTATCAACAATTGCAAACTTCCAGCGACATCGGTTTCACATAATGCTACACAAAATTATACCGATGCAATCTTGGCCCACGTCACCAAAATTATTCATATTACCAATGCTACAATTATGTATATAAATAAAGATATTTATAACGTACACGACAGTGGCGTTTTCGATAGCACTGGTGCGTCAGAGCAGATTGTTGAGGGCAAATGGTTCTTGAACGAGAGCATAAACAAGCGATAATGTAGCCATTCCAAACCCCAGTGACGCAAGTTTCCGAAACGCGTTTTGCTGCCCCGTGCGTCATGACGCACGTAACTACGTGCACGGGGCATACAGAGTGCAGTTCAAGCAGCGCCCACTCCGCCTGCGGCAGTCCCCGAGACGCAACTTCACTGCACAGTGGACGTGTTACGTAGTCAAAAAACCATATAAAAAAGTGAGTGAGAAGTAAAGATAGTATCTGCGTATGAACGTATTAATACCAGTAAAATTACATTGCGATATATGTGTGTAATACTCTGTATGTACGTGTGATAAGAATGTTGCTAATACATATTTCCTGAAAATAGTAAGAGTTAATTTTATCACGTAGCATTATGCGGTAAAGAGAAATACTAATCATAAACTCAGCTACACAGCAAATCTTCATATTTTTCAAAATAGAATTTCATATAACTGTAGTTACTTTCAGTAAATATTTAACAATATTTTTAAATAACCCAAGTTCTTATCATCCTTGGCTGAAAACAAATGGACCGCTAACTCTATAACACATATTTTTTAAGCCCACTTTTCGATGGAACGGAAGGCTTCATCTTCGTGTCTACATGTTTATCTGTGGCGTTTGCCTTTATACGTTACACCACTCCCCTAAAAAACTTGCGATTCCATTCACCGATTAACAGCAACCTTGCTACTCTCTTACACAATTGTAGAAGTCCAGGACTCGAATCGAAGCTATCACAGTGTGAGGCGATACATTTGTAGTACACGGTAATTACAGCTGATTTGTTAGGTTTTCGACCATGCTGTTTGCGTATTTTCAAAATCGCTAATTTTTCAAACAAATTTTAGCTGAAGTGTAAAAATTAGTACTTCAAAACGACGAGTCAGCATCAAATTTAGAAATTCACATATTCATTATCCCACCATTTTTGTAAGATAACGCCACATGAAAATTATAGCTGAAAAAAATCTGGGGAAAAAATTAACCTTAAAAAAGCACTACTCAGTCAATTTCACCCAAATTTCTACTTTTATGATCACTGCCACACATTGTATTTTCAGACCGCAGAGCATTGGTATAAGCTAAATTCAGTGACAGGATAAACATTTGTGAGTTTTGTTCCTGAAGGAAACAAAGAATATTTTCAGCGAATCTCAACTGAATGCTGATTTCTGATACAGTGCTTGCATCATTTCTTCACTCTCTATTTATTGGATTTTTGTGAATTTGTGCTGATTCTGGTTGTTTTAACTCATATACATGAAATATTTCTACATATATCAAATATACTATTACGAAATTGAATAGTATATTATTTTAATTTATGCATTCTTTCAAAAATGTTTAGAAAAATTTCTTATGTTACAGAATTCTTTATACATTATTAAATCAGTTGAGATATTACATGCAACCAAAATTTTTTTTTCAAAGTATCTCCAGAAATTAATATACTATATTATTTTTCTGACATTGGTTAACGTTCTTTTGTACACACCAGAAATTGTTTAATATGATAATAAACTATTAGTTCCGAATTTTAGGTGGTCTGTGTGTTTAGACTGATCATTATTCCCTGAACTGACAAAATAAACTACATAGTTACACTCAGAACGTAATAAATTTTTGAAACTGTAAAAATCTTGGCATTTCAATAACTGTCCAAATGCTTATTGTGACAATGAATATACCTTCATAATCACATATTGTGATTATAATCCATTCACGGTATCTTCGATACTTTTGAAACGAACCTTTGAAAAATCACCCTAGGAGTTACATGTTCAATTGGTTATAAAAAAATGGTATATGGAAAAAGGTTTTGTCTTGCTTTTAGCACTGAAGGACTATATAAATTGGTTGTTTTAAGTTTTAAGTATATTTTTTCAATAAATTTTAATAATTTGTTAAAAGTCCGTAAGAATTAACAACGGATTTTGAAGGGACATGTTGGTTATAGCTGAAAAGAAATAGTTCGTAGGTTAAATATTAATATGTATAAATTTAATGCCGTAATTGTAAAGTTAATATTGCTAAACTATATATTTACATTTTTACGTAGCACTCATGGGTAAAGATTTCACCGTTATTAATTGAAATTAAATAAATTTCAGTTGTTGTCCAGCGGACTCGTACACTCCATCTTGTTCGTTTGGGCACGTTTTTTTCAGAAGTATAACCACGCCATATTGGAGACGCTGAATTGTGGTTATAAAACTAACGTAACACATTCTTTCTACTTACAAGATAATTCTAGGTTAAGATGTAATTTTAGTATTAGCGTTGTTATTTCTGCAGTTTATCAAATAAACGTGCAAAATATAGAAAGGCATTTGAATATTTACGTTACGTTATTCCCTTCGCAAAGAATGCAAAGGAATCGAATTTTGGTCACCGCCATCTGATAATCGATTATTTTCGAAAGCTTTTTGTGGAGACCAAGAGATGGCAGCACATTAGCGTTGGTTCTTCAGTGCCAAATGTTAGCCGTGACTCGTCTTTCCGCCGCATAGTGTTGTTTTTATGTTGCAGTGAAGAAGCGCGACAGTTCTTGATGGAACAGAGATGTACCTACACCGCAGGTTTCAAAATGAAAGTGATTTTGTTCGCTGAAGAGTTTGGAAATCGAGCCGCGGGCCGTGAATTCGTAGTAAATGAAACGTTAGTGCGGGGCTGGAGGAATTTTTCTCACTTATAAGTCGCACCCCAAGTTTTCAATAAATTTTTTTTTAAATAAAATGTGCCACTTATATGCGATAAAATACGGTACCATTTATCACAGTGAAATCTTTAACCTGAGTGCTACTTCCAAAAGTTTATTATGTAAAATTTAACTTTTTCCTTACAGCAAATATGTAAATAAATCTTAATACAATAAGTAAACTTTAATTAAATTATATAATTAACAGTTCCGATATATACTTCAATCTACCTTTTTGTATGTATTACAACATTTCGCTAAATTGATTAGCATTTTTTAGACATTTAGAGAATTTTATTAAAGTATATGACAGTTGAGATTACATGGCATTGTTTCTCTTCAAAAATAAATTTTGGTAGTTCCCACATGGACACTGTTAATAAAATATTTGACAGTTCCCACAAGGCACTGTTTGTTTACAAAATATTTGACAGTTCCCACATGGCACTGTTTACAAAACGTTTGACAGGTGTCACATGGCAATGTTTTGTTTACATACTGCGGAAGGATACATAATCGGCTCCCTGAAAGTAGATATTTAGCAGGGTTTCAGAAAATCTTGAAGTTACCGTGAATATATTATACACATATTATAAAAATGACGAAAACTACAGTAACTTCTGACAAGAAGTAAATTGACCAAGATCATAGGGAATCTGACAACTTTTTGCTTAAGCAGCTGCTTGCTCATAGCTAAAGAACACAATTTCATTGATGTGTTCTGATGAAAGACGGGAACGTGTGTCCTTCACAATTTATCCTGCACAGCTGAAAACTTGCTCTGACGGCACACTAGTTCCAGTCAAGCAAGAGGTATTTTATTTAGCCAGTCTTGCAAGTTTCAGGAAAGTAAACAGCATAGGACTTCAACCACAGTAAATGCTTGTCTTCTAAATCGATGGGGATCCTTCTCAGGTCTACCTTCTCAGCAGCCGATTTTTTCAAATTCTTCCGTGGTCGAAGGCTTTAGGATTTCTGCTAATCCTTTCTTTATTTTCACAGTCTTCTCATCATTACTGTCAGTTCGTCTTTCATCTGCACTGACATGAATGAAACTTCACCAGAATACTAATGACACAATACCTAGCCGGTGACAATATATTTCATGAAACTGCATCTACACATTTAAAACAGAATCTAATTGACACCCAAAATTCTTACCTAGAAGGTTAGTAGTGTGGAAGCAAGTACTTACTGTTTGATGTATCGGCTCAGACAGATTTAATCGTTCGGACAAACGTTATAACATTATTTTAATGTTTTACTATCTCTCGAGCAATGTTTCACGTGCATCATACAATATTTTCATGGGTATATTGTTTCAAAACAAGTGACATACTTGCCGATGTATACATAGCTCGTAAATTGCGAATGGCGTAAATACCAAATAACACACACACATTTATTAAAGTTTTCATAATTGCAGCACATCGCATATATAACAAAACACACTTGCCAGAAGTCTCTTTAAGTTTATTCGACATTTAAAATGTATACCGACTTAAATTGCTTGAAGCAGCACATTTTCCAGGTATTCCAGGTATTCCGATAATATTGTCCATGCCGATAATATAATGTCGATAATATCGTTGACGTCGATAATATTAAGAATAACAATAATATTGCAAATTTCGATAATATCGGAAATATAGATAATACAGAAAATTTTGATAATACCGAAAATTTCTATAGTACCGAAAATTTATATAATACCTAAAATTTCTATATTACTGAAAATTTCAATAATACCGAAAATTTCGGTAATACCGAAAACTTAGATAATATTGATAACTCCGATAATACAGAAAACTTCGATAATATCGAAACTTCGATAATATCGAAACTTCGATAATATCGAAACTTCGATAATATCGAAACATCGATATACCGATACTTTTCAAAGTTAAATATCAATCGATCATTTATTTTTCATATCGATAATATCTAAATATCGAACAGCCCTAGTTAAGACACGGAACTACATTCCCTCCGTCGTTACCAACTTTACTGGGCGCTTACCAGTAAGTGTGCCCGTTAAAAAATATGCAAGTAGAAGTACTGAACTGCTATTCTAGGGGGGATCAGGGTTCGATTCCCGGTTTGGCTCTTGTAAGTTTGGTTTTTAATGGGTTTTTAACCATACCTGCCTGTTAAAGCTCACAATAAGCAAACCCCTTTTATTCTGCCTCGCTAACCAAAACTACTGCTAGTCTCGGTACATTTTTGCTACGACCAATTCAATTTTGGTGACCAAAGATGTATTTTTTTGGTTGCGAGTAAATACTGGAATGACAAACAAATGTTTTAGGTGCCACAATAAACTTTGAGATCTGTATTGACCAAATAATTTTATGGCCACCAAAAAAATGGCTTTTTTCAGTTTATATTTACCATACTGTGTAGAGGTTAACGAATTTCGTAACAGTTTAGTAAGTTTACTGAAATATTTTTTACTGGGGTTCTTGACATAATTTTCGAAAAGTATCGGAATTTCTCCCACGGAAATCTGTAATTTTAGGTCATAAAATGTACCACTAAAGTTTTGTAATTTTTCTACAGAAAAAGACAACAGGAATGTAGTTCTAGGAATCTGTTGCTTGTGAAAATGTTATTCCAAAAATACAGTATCAGTAAGCCATTGCATATCAACCACTTCTTATAACAGGAGTGGCACAGAAATTTATCGAACAAGCGCATTTTTGGAATTTGGCGTCTATAATCTACTGCTACTCTTTCACCTGTACAGTCGTCTGGAATAAACTAAAATTATACCTTCTCGGTAATCATCGATTACGAAAACCGTAAGCGGATTATGATTGGCTGTACGTATAAAGTATCAAATTTTTTTTTTACGTGTCCAGTTTTCAATATGTTTGATGACGTCAGAAATATTCAATGTAATTTGACCAACTTCATTTGAAGCAGTTTGACGGGAAATATATGACAGTCTGACAGGGCTTTAAGACCTTAGCAGAAGGACATAAAGGCTTTTATGAGATCGCCTTCATGTGCATCTGCGCGTGAGGGTCTGTCTCTCGATAAATATCCCGTTTCAACACAATATCACCCTCCAGAGATTCAAGAGGATGAACATAGTGTGTCTGATGCCATAAACTATAACGAAAGCGAGGACAGTGATTGTGAAACTGTAGGAACGTCATAAAGTCCTTAATGCTTCGAGCGAAATTAACCGAGTGTTCTCATCAGGGACTTGAACCTCTCCGAAGATTATTCAGAATTACTAGCCTCCAGGTTGAAAGCAAATGCATTTCTGCCTGGAACAAAAATAATTTTTATAGTATAAGATAACAAATATGATTAAATTCCAATTGCTCGCTCTGGCAGCATAGAAGATACACATCTCCATGGCAATCTCTCGAGTCTTGGGAATGATACAATATCAAGTGCATCAACGAGCCATCTGTGCAGATCTGAGATTGTTAAGTTTCCTCCTTGGTCAGCAAAGTGGCTACACAAAAAAATTCTTGCTTTTCATGCCCACGGGATAGCAGGACCAACCACGACGACTGGTTTCCGAAAATATACGATGATTGGCGTAAAGGCGAAAAAAAAAATGTTATAAAATACACCTTTAATGGCCCGTGATAGAATCATCTTGCCACCATTACATCGGCTTCGTGAGACCGTTTGTGAATACAGTGAACAAAAATTGTTTTGTGCGTTGTACACATTTCGAATAAATTTCCTGAACTCAGCATAGAAAGACTGAAGCAGAGATTTTTGGTGGTTACCAAATAAGACACCTTGTAAATGACTCGTATTTCACAGAAGCAATGAACGTAATTGAGTTGCAGATCATACTTGGTTTTGGCTGTTAAATAATTCTTGTTAATTATAAAGCAACCGAATTAATTGAGGACGTGTTATGAAACTAAGATTTATTGTAATATGAGCATCAAGATTCATTACCTACACTGCCACTCGGACCACTTTCCAGACAATCTCGGTGATTTTTAGTGAAGAGGAAGGTGAAAGATTTCACCAAGATATAAAAACCATGGAATATAGGTACCAGGGATTATGGGATTCCCACATCATGGCGTATTATTGCTGGAACGTTCAGAGCGACTTATCGCAAACCCCATTCCAGAAGTAAAAAAAAATTGTATTTTCTTATGTGCCGAAAGATTAAATGTGTTGTATATATGCTTAGGATTATTTTTGTACTAAATATTAATCATGCACTTAAGTTACACAAACTAATTAGATATATAATACCACAAACAATACAATTTAAACGAAATGATATAATAAATAACTCTGCATTTAGACGAATGAACTGTATGCGAATAGAATAAGGTGATAATGCTTTATCTCGAAAACTATAGCTAATAGGAAAAATCATTGCCATTTTTAGAATCAGTGTTCCAAATACACTCAAGAATAGGTCTGGGCTTCACGGCACGACAACGTGTGTGCCAGTGTAATCCATGTCGTTAAGTATATCCCGACACCGACAATTGCGTTCTGTTTATACCTCGCCACAAGCTAATCTGCATTATCAGCAGGCTAGGAAAGGGAATAATGTTGCTAATGAAGCGTTATTTGTTTGGTTCTCACTGAAATTCCTTCTGTGGAATGTAATATGTTTACTTGTTACCGGGAAGTAAATTGTTTTACAACTTAAAATATGATGTTACATAAGTCATGCAAACTTATCTTAAAACTTGGAACGTTATCACAAACAACACAATAAGTTGAAAAAAAAATTTTTTTGTCACATTCTGGTGAACCACATATTATCTTAGCTGTACCAAAACACATAACGTCATTAGGCTACATACAGGTTACGGATTTTTTTTTAAATTGAGACAAAATTAAAACTTCTTTAGTTAATTTAATATTTGATTTTAAATTTAATTTCCCACACTTTTGCACTTCACTGAACCGCAGTTTCGTATTTTCGTAAGTGTGTGTGTGTATATATACACTGAAGAGCCAAAAAAACTGGTATGGGCGTGCGTATGCAAATAACAGAGGCATGGAACCAATCAGAGTAACGCGACGCGGTCGGCAGCGCCTATATAAGACAACAAGCGTCTGGCAAAGTTGCTAGATCGGTTACTGCTGCTACAATGGCAGGTAATCAAGAATTAAGTGAGTTTGAACGTAGTGTTATAGATGGGACATAGCATATCCGAGGTAGCGATAACATGTGGATGTTCGCGTACAACCATTTCACGAGTGTACCGTGAATATCGGGTATCCGGTAAAACATAACAACTACGACATAGCTGCGGCCGGAAAAAGATCGTGAACGAACGGGACAAACGACGACTGACGAGAATCATTAAACGTGACAGATGTGCAACCCCTTTCCAAAAATTGGCGCAGATTGGATTTGTGGACTGCCCTGCAGGATTCATGGTGTGAATTGCCCCCTGCATACCTTCAGACATTAGTCGAGTCCATGCCATGTCGTCTTGTGGCACTTCTGTGTGCTCGGGAGGGGGGTGGGGGGCTACACGATATTAGGCAGGTGTACCAGTTTTTTTGACTCTTCAGTGTAATTAAAGTATTTGCGCCACTTACCACAAAATCTTTTTAAGTTCTTAAAAAAAATTAAGGGCTCGTTATATATTACTGTATGGAAATTTATAAATGTATGTGGCATCTTTTCAATCACCTACTTTTGACGTACTGTCCATAAGAGTTGGTCACGCTTTTGATTATCACTCTTTGCGAGATAAAAGTTATTGATGTGGTCACTATCGCAATGAGAAAACGTGGAAAAAGCTAGTTGTATCACCACTCGCTATATGGGAGGACGCACGTAATAAACTTTTACCGTAGGCATTGTGGTGTAACGTCACAAACCGAGATACCGTTACGGAGCGTTATATTTGGTGTAGCAAGAAATAAGCAGTTTCGCTTGTTAACTGAGCATTCACAGAGTGAATAAAGGTGATTGTATAAAATGCTATAATTTTCAGGTAACTGTAATATAATTATGAAAAGCATATAATGTAATTATAATTATATATGATCGAAATTTTGTGTTATAAAAATTTGTAACTTGTCTTGCTAAAGCATGACGATATATATAGTACTAGACACGATGTACAGGTATTTTGTGGAGTCAAATTTTCAACGAAGCTCTTATTCAATATTGGCGAAATCTTGCTCGCAAGAAGACACAGAATTATTGTATTAAAAAAAACTAAGAAAAAAACGTGTAAGATCCATGTAGAGTCTGGAGATCTGAACTGTTGTGAAATAAACAGTAAACTTCTCAAGTTTGTGTGACTGAGAAAAGGATTTTTACTAAAGTTGTAATGAATATTTTACGATTTTCTTTGTCATTTACACCATGAATCATTGGAGTTTTTTTTATTTGTATTTAAAGCCGCTTGTTTGGATGTCGAACGTATTTTTTTATCGCAACTCCCATTGACGGAATTCTTGAAATTAATATCAAAATTATCTGAATACCTATATTTACCTGGACGTTTTAATAAAATAACTTGGCAATGTGTAAGAATTTTTAATATTGATTTACACCTCGGTTTCCTGAATTACAACAGAGAACACCCCAATCGACAAATAATATGAGAGCCTCAACTATCGCGGTTTTTTAAAAACATGCACACTTGGGACAAGTGCGGTTTATGTCAATATTCTGTTTACAATTATAGTAAAACCGTGGCATCACGTTAAAATTAACATTTCAGGGAATATTAATAACTAAAAATATTAATAGTTGGAAAAATATAAATAGAAACTACGTAAATTTTATTTTGGAACACCTTATCCATCTCTCATTTTATAGTCGCAGTTGTTTGAATTATCCTCAAATATTTTATTACCAATTCAAAAGTAGGGCTGTTTTTCTGCCAACTGACGAGAACGGTATTTATCTCGTTCTATTGACGCTTTATTCACTTCACTCGGCTATCAGAATTTGATATCGCCATCGTAATCACAGAGAGTTAATGTTTACTAGCTAACCTTAACACCGTTTATAAAACGTTTACGAAACTTTTCATAATTATATACGCAGAAGCTTGTGCAATTTAGATAAGAAAAAATTATTCTGAGGGAATTAATTCATACAATGTTGCTGTCCTTGCGTATAATGCATACACTAGGATTTATTATTTATAAGTGCTAATAAGCGGGTATTCAAGCACAGAAATGTGGCTATTAAAAATGATCAGCCACCTAGTTATAGCACAGATTTACAAAGGATATTCCAGAATCTGAATAATCGACAGACAAGAGAAATTATCACAGAAAATCGCATATATTAGTATTTACTGAACCAAAGATATTTATCTTACGAAAACATGCACATAAACAATGAAGGCATAAATGAAATTCATTAAAATAAAAAAAAAACAGCCTTTCATTATAATTCCAAGTCATTTAAATCATTTAATAGCCGATTTCATATAGTAACCGGTGGTTTCTTCTAACAGCATCATTAGTAAAAGGAATGAATACGCTGTGAACTGCTTAACACATTCTTCTGACATTGCATAACATTTTGCCGAAGTAAACAGCTCTCACGAGAATTCTGTGCATTGTTAATGTCAATAATCATTCTCGTTTAAGTTAAACAAATATGAGACATCCACCAGTAATATCAAAAAATCTTAACAATTTAAAGTTTTTTAGACTGCTGTCCATTAAAATTGCAACACCAAGAAGGTCATGAGCTATCACAGTCAGATGTATTAGACAGAATACCAATCACACACAGTAAGCATGATTACCCATGCAGCTCGGTATGACGTACAGGACATGGCCGTATCAGTACTGTGCGGCATGACCACGGGCGGCAATAACAACTGCTACACGACGAGGCATTGAGAAGAAGAGACTCTGGATATCAGTCTGAAGTATCTCCACCCATGCTGCTTCGATGCCTGCCCAAAGTTCATCCGTCATGGCTACGGGTGTAATGTGATAGGCCAGTCATCGTCCAACCATGGACTACGTATTTGAGATTAGTGTGAGATCTGGTGAACGCGCAGGCTACGAGAAAAGTGTGGCTTGGTGGTTATCTATGAACCATCGGGCGATGCGTGCCGCATGTGATCGCGTTTTGTCCTTTCAGTACAGGCTGGTCCTGAAGTTTGGGGACAACAACAGGTTGCAACACTTCTGCGATGAAACAGTTGCCTATCAGCAGATGTGGACTACGCGGAAGCAGGTTTGGAATCCGATTACACCCTTGACAGAACTTCTGGTGCTGGGTCGACATGATGGTGCATAACGGAATATTCGGCCAGGCGTGTGCCTCGGTGCCGCCCGACATGTATTTGTCCATCATGGCACTGCAAGCAGAAGAGGAATTCGTCGGAGAAGACGATGGCACGTCATTCGTCACTCCATGTAGGACCAAAGTCCAACGCATCATTGAAGCCTCCGGCTCCTGTGATTAGCAGTCAGTGGCGGCCACAGAAATAGGCTCCTGGAGAAGATGCTCTGATACTACAGGCTGCGATGAATTGTGCTTGTGGACACAGATTGATGTACCACATGCCTGAACTACTGAGCGAGGGCGTTTGATGTGGCTGTACAGTTCGTAATCGTCATTTGCATCAAGTATCTGTCCCCGCACTCGTTGGTGCGATGGGGCTGTTGGCTTCTCGCACATTGCTAAGCACATTTCTCCTCGACCCATTGATCCCGTATCAGCTACAGTGCGATTGCATTTATTCCAACACAAAAACTATTCTTAAAGTAGGATAGTCCATAATTCCGATAGGCCACGATTCTCCTGCGGTGAAAGGTTGTTTTCTTTGAAGTGGTATGCTCATTCCGTCTGTGCACACCAATGGTGGGAAAACACAATGCCGCTACCATTCGGTGGCTCCCCGACTTCCACTTATATAGTACGTATGAGGGTCAACATTTGCGCACGTGAGGCGCCACTTGGCTGAACAACTAATCAAATAATTGTTCTATGCTACTCTACGCATTCCTCAATTGTGGGTTCCTTCCTGTGCAGCCCTCATGGTGTTGCAATTTTAATGGTCAGCAGTGTATTTTCTTAAGGAACGTGTCACCACGTTCATATGTAATTGAGATTAACATTAATACCATGAAATGGAGGTCATAGAGAAAACAAACCATAAAAACAGTATTCAAGCAAAATTTAATTACGATAAAACTATACGCAAAATTCCAAGAGCTCAATTTAACGCCTAGCATTTTTTTGAGCTAACAGTTTATGTTGAAATCTGTCTTAAAATAATACCAAAATATTTTGTGGAAGAAGTGTCCTATGCATATTTATTTAAACGCAACAAAATATTTTTTTTCATTTTTTTTCATAAGAACTACAAAATGTACAAATTCTTTCGCACAAAAATGTTTTATAGTTCATTCGATCAAATCCGTGACTTTATGAACAGGTTTCAATTTTTTTTTTTCGTAATTAATATATGGATATGTACTTTTTTTATGTTTCCCTAAAATTTTAGAAATGAATTTTTTTTACCAAGAACATGCTTTTACTGAGAATAAAACGCCTTTGAGCGCGATAAACGAAGAAAATTAATATCGCTTCAAAAACCAAGTTTCTATGAATAGCGTTCAAAGCATGATTTAATCATTAGCCATAATATTATTTAATGACCACTTTTATATTGGTCTTTGTTCTCCATACGTAGCGTATAATAAATTAAAGGATCTATTTACGGGTTATTGCCAAATCGCACATAACATAGTAAATATTTTATTGAATTTATTTATTTTGGGGAACTAACGTCACGCCATTTGACACACTGAAACACGTGAATGGCGATGGGTTTGATAAAAGTACATTTGGGAAGAATTTTTACCTTTGACGAACGTGATATAACTCTTCTGGGAAATAATATTATGATATCGCATAAGTACATACATGAGCGTGCGTCTCCTTAATAATAATTTGATTAATTTTAATGTATTTATAATATGACTTATTAAATTTGTCGCGTTACGAAATTCGACGAAACGACACAGCCTATACAAGTCATATTAACAGTATATATTCGGCACTTACATAATATTGGATATGCATATTTAACTGTTTACATTGTTGTTATTGCAGAAGTTCGGTCATTTGTATGGCAACTTGAGAGTCTTATGTGTGTCTCTATTTACAAGAGGAAAAAAAAGAAATATTTTTAAATATGAAATGATTTCAAAAATAATAGTTTTAATAAAATCGGCTTTCAAAAATTACAAAACTTTTTGTTAATAGTTCGCAAAACACCTCACCAACCGCGATCACGCAGCCAATCGAATAGTGAATAATTGGAACCAATATGCGAGATAAAAAATATTCCAAGAAGTGTATTGTGGAGCACGCTACGAGCCGTGATGACATGTTAACCGGGATATGTCCGGCTCTCCGCACCTCCTCCCCTCCTGACCCCGATCCGCCAAGGTATCACAGGAGACAACTTTCAGAGCCTAATTTCTTATGGACAGTCCGGTATTACTACTTTGAGCCTCTGGGAAAACATGCTCCTCCACTTGATTGTCGCTACAGTCAAGCTTCATAGGTCTGAACGCCTTACAAATAACATGGAAGACGGTTGACCTTACAGTGATGTCAGTCTCATTTGTTACCATGTCACGTCAGTCTCGAGTGATTCGCCGAACAGAGCCTTGGAGCTAGATTCATGTGCTCGCTACGTGGCCACTCACATAACCCGGCTGTCTCCCTAGGATCGCTCCTTAGTGGCAACGTACAGAGTTTACTCCCGGGCGCTTCCTTCCTTAGGTGTCGAACGACTTACTCACAAGAGACCGCTTACTAGTCCATGATTTAGTGCGTTCAATCACCGTAAATCAACACTCAGAAAGTCAAATTCTTTGGCCCCAACAAGGGCTAGCCTCAGAAGGACCAGCCTGTGGCCGTGGCGAGAGCTGGAAGCTTCCCTTGAAGTATATCGTGGATCATGTCCTGGACCAAGACGCGAACTACGGAAAGTACTTCATATCTTCTACGCCACCACAAAACAATGAGACTTTAGGGGCGAAGATTGAGCCTCCTTCTTCAGCTTCGCTTCAGCTGATAGGAATTTGAACGATACCCCGTACCAAAATCATAACTAAAAATTATAATCACGTATCAAAAATATCGCATATTCTCCAATCGGAGAGGCATTACAGAGATTTCAAATGGTGTTAATCAATAAAGTTTGAAATACAGCAAGTTTATGTGTATTTAAAGCTTTGTAGTTTTCAGTAATAATAGTTTAATCACACAATAACAATTGACATATTTCTATCAATGGCATTTTTGGTTTGCTAGACGTGTTTTCAGGAATCTGCATATGTGAACTCTAGAAACAAAAATTAACTAATACCCAATTTTAATATAATACAGTTGGCAGTAATTAAACAGAATAATAGACGAACGTTGCTGTATTGCTAAAACAAGTTTTTTTTATTTTACAGCAACATTTAAACATTTGCCTATTTTATTCCGAATCACTAATGTGAAGAAATATTGTATTGCATTTCTCAATTCTATCGACACAGAAACAATTATACACAGGTAAATGTTAGTTTGAAGTTGTCAACATACGATTCATAGTCAATAGTTTGCGAGGAGGTTAGCAATGAGATCTGTATTTCAAATTGAATTTTTTTTTCCTCCACTAAATACAGGATGTTTTGTGTTTGTAAAGGGAAGATACGGGTAGTTATGTGAGAAAGACATTGTACAATAGACACCAGGGATAGTTGAGAGAGTGCAGAAAAGTCTCAAGCGCCGTTGTCACACATGCATTGAGACTGGTTGTCGCCACTTGGAACAACTCTAAGGTGTAAGCTGTTGCTATGAGGTGTAAGCCGTTGCTATGAGGTGTAAGCCGTTGCTATGAGGTGTAAGCCGTTGCTATGAAGTGTAAGCCGTTGCTATGGAATATAAGCCGTTTCTATGAGGTGTAAGCTGTTGCTATGAGGTGTAAGCCATTGCTATGAGGTGTAATATGTAGCTATGAGGTGTAAGCTGTTGCTATGTGGTGTAAGTTGTTTATGGAAACAAAACTGCATATCCGACCTTTAGTTTCCTATCCCAAAACACTCACTTTAGAATCGTCTACCATCTCTATAGTTTTGACCCTAAAGGTCATCCTGTTATCCAAAAACTATTGGTCTGATGGTAGTTGCGGTAAAAATGCAACATTATAAACAAAACTATATTTAAGTGGGACGCGTCATGTCATTAAAACAGTTCATCAATACCAGTACGTTCCGCAGACAAACAAAAGAATCGAATAACACCCACCGTTCTCAAGATGAGCGGCGATGTTGAGAGAGATTTGGCGCGCGACGACAAACAAGTATTGTTCTAGTTAATACATTGCTGGACACAAATGCTCCTTAAGACACACCAGAGTACTGTGCTTGCGAAAATCATTCAAAGACGTAAGTGAAACTATTGTAAGAACTATCACTGCCGTTAAAAATATTCTGTACAAGTTAAAAAAAAAAAATTCTACGTAATGAACCAATAATTGGACACCCCTTGAAGCTTTATCCAAAATACAAGCGTCAAATCGTACGAAAAGTAGCCAGAAATCCCAAATTAAGTGTGCTAAGGATAACAAAAGAGGTTTTAAACGACAAATGAGTAAATGTATTAGCTCAAACAATAAGAAATGTACTTTGTGAAAATCGATATGGGTGAAGAACAGCTCGTAGAAAGCCCTACATTACCAAGGCTAACATGAAGAAGAGGATTCTCTATGCTCAAGCGCACAGAAATGATATGTATGACCTATGGAAGAAAGCGGTTTTCACTGACGAGAGTAAGATTAATGATTTCAGGTCAGATGTACGAGTTACGGTATGGCGAAAGAAGAATTCCGAACTTGAAGTCAAGAATCTCCCAGCCAGTGTGAAACATGGAGGAGGTTCCGTGATGGTTACGGGGATGTATGACTGCGTGTGGTGTGTGTGATTTGTGTTTCATTGAAGGCGCAATGGATCACATGGTGTACGTTAACATTCTGAAGTCTCATCTTCTCCATAGTGTCGAAAACGGGGGCTTTCTTCAGACTACAATTTCGCTGAAGAAAGCCACCCCAAACACACGGCGATGAACAACCAGTTGTTTTATACAATATATCACAATTGATGTGAGACACCACCACAATCTCCCGATATCAACGCCATTGAGAATTCATGGCCCCAACTAGAACCTTAGATACGAAAGCATGTGACAGATAACAAAAATGACCTAAAGATCGTCCTCCAAACAGTGTGGGATAAAATATCAAAATAAACGACAGAATGGTTGGTGAGATCAATGCCCAATAGGTTATCTTATAAATAGGAAAGGAGGACCTACCAAGTATTAAAGAGTACGAAAATGACCAGATAGTGTAAAGCCTACTTTCCGAAGAAAAGGAAGTCTTATGAGATCACTTTACTGTTTGTGTGTGAATGTGTGTGTATGCGTTTGTGTGTGAGGCTGTGTGTGTATGCATGTGTGGGTCCCCCTTTTTCAGTTTTTCAACGCTTTAACCGAATTTCTTCAAACATGGTACACATATAATACTTAGTAAGGGAACATGACTTTTCTTGTTTAGACCACATAGGGTACTTACTTTCGAAATTGCGGCAATTTTAATATTTTAGGTGATACGTCATCTTGGAAAACATTCAACCGATTTAAAACAATTTATGTATGCTGCCGGAACATCCAGTAAGCACTAAATTTTGAGATGGATATTGTTGTTCATCCGTCATTTTAGAAAGTTGCACCAAATTATCAAATAAATGTTTTATATTTAATCTCCAAAACAATTAAACTAATTTTTAGCCACTTTGGAAGGTAAGTAATACTATGATAGCCCAAATAAAAATTATTTATTGAACTTGGTTAGGTACTTATTTTCAAAATGGTGGTAATACAAGTTTTTTAGGTTTATTTGTTATATCTACCATACCATTCATTCTATTTCGACCAAATTTCTTATACTGAAAGTATCTTTTACATGAATCATATGAACCAACACAAAAGTTTGTAAGCTATTCTTGGAAGATGGCTCCAAATGAATACATAAAGTTATTATGTCATATCACGGTAAAAAAAATTTACCTATTTGTACCAAATTTGGCGAACAAGTAGTACTGATGTAAATTATGTTAAATATAATGTTTTTAACCTGCCAAACACTTATTTTTAAGATGGTGGTCGTATTGACTTTTCAGTTTATAATAATATATCGTCGAAATTATATAATCAAATCCAACATAACTTTGTATGCCGCTAGTAGATATAACAACTATCAAATGTGTCTGCATGGAACATATTTTTTCGCCATTTTGTAATATAGCACCATGCTAACAAATAAAATTTATGTGTCATATCTCGGAGAACAATTAATTAATTACTAGCAAATTTGGAAAACAAGTAGTACTGCGGCATATGATGAAAAATTGCATGTTTTAAGTACGTCAGCCAGTTATTTTCCAAATTTCGGACGTTTTTTTATATTGGCTTTAATCGCTGTATCGTCGAAATCATGTAATAATTCCCAACTTATCATTATATGGTGGCAGTGCATATTACAACTATCAACTTTATCTACACAGGGCATCTTTTATCCGCCATTTTGCAAAGAGCAACATGCGAATAAATAAATATTTTATGTCATATCTCAGGAAACAATTGACCAATTCCTATTAAATTAGGCACACATGTATCAATGAGGCAAATTATGTTAAGTAGTAATGTTTTAATCATGTTAGACATTTATTTTTAAAGTGGTGGCCATAAAACAAAGTTTAATATACAATGATATATCGTCGAAACAATGTAATCAATTGTAAATTAACTTCGGATGCTCACAGTAGATATTACAACTATAAAGTGTATATACATGGATCATATTTTGTCCTCCATTTTGTAAGATAGCAACAGGCGAATAAATAAAGTTTGTATGTGATATCTTAGGAAACGATTGATGGATTCCTACCAAATTTGGCAAACAAATAGTACTGCAGCAGGTGGTGTAAAATGGTATGTTTTAAGTAGATACGGCGATTCAAAATGGTGGCTACATAAATAGTTTAGCTCAGTTTATTTTATCAACGAGAAAAATTCGAACTTAACTTTGTAGGCTGGCAGCGCCTATTACAAGCAGATAATATGTCCATGCCAAGCCTCATTGCTCTACCAGTTTTTATCATAGCCTCACCAATAAAAATCAATACTTTTATATCATATGTCGGTGAACAATCATATCATTATTCCTACTGTGGTAGGCCATATTAATATTGCATTTTTTAAGTATGGCACACTTACTTTATGAATAGCGGCATAAAATAATTTTTATGTTGTGTGCTATATCTACGAAGCTATGCAATATATTATCACTTTACTTTGAAATTTGGCAGTTTACAATCATCAAATGTGCTACTACATTCAGGAGAGTAATGCCCTATGTTGAGCTTTCTTAACAGCAAATTAGTCTGTCGTTGCCACGGCAGTTGAAACCAATTGTCCAGTAGAGAAGTATAATGAAATTTAAGTAAATCCTAGAGGAAAGGAGGGAATTTCATGTGTTTTGTGTAAATGCGTGGTAAATTCTAAAAATATATTTTAGAAATGTGATTTAATTTTGTTACAGTTAAAATTAAATCTCGTATTCATCAAAAATTTACTTTTCTAATTCTTGTCATTCTTGTTCCCCGTTTCCAAGATTTTTAAATGCAGACTTCTTAAATCTTTGGCTATGGGCTACTTCCTTATTCTGTCTAGGTATTAATAAGCCTGTAGCTTTCGCTAATAAATACGTGATTTTATCAGTTATGACAGGAAGGCTTTTAAATCTTGTAATTTACAAACTTGTTGCTTCGCAGGTAACATGCGTCATTTAACCCTACGTGGCTAACAGCAAACACATGGCGATGCACAGCGGTCGTAAACGACAATAATGGAGAATTTAACTGCTAAAGACGCTCGATGGAAAACCTAGATTGTGCTAGTTTGAATTAAGTCAGTTTTACGTTTGTTACTCCCGTGACAATAATTATCATTGCTTTAACCGAGTGCCTCATAATAATTCATTTATAACCGAATCCTTGAGCAGGTCAAACTTGTTTCTTTACTTTGCAACACGTTTGGCAGGCAGTACGTGCAGATTTATAAGGGCGTTGCTACTACTCTACTTACCAACTTGTTTACGATACAAGCAGTGAAGTTATTGCCTTATTGTCCAATCAGGTTCCGTGATCGGAGAGGACGATAGCAGTTCCAGCGACATGATTTATCTGCTGTCCAAAGCGTTAATTGTACTGTAGGTCGTGCTTCTTCAGACAAGTTAGTTATAATGCCTCAATCATAAGTGTGTTTGCACGACTAGTCGACAACAAAAGGAAATGCACTCTGCTATCTAGCGTAAGAAAGATCAGGTAGCTGCATTTTTATATTCCCAAAGTTTGCTTTTCAAAAATCAGTTTAATAAGAGCTTCCGCATTTAAACTATAATTGCACGATTTTCGAAATCAAATTCAATAAAAAATTAAAGTTGTTTGTCTATAATTTTTTTTTTCCAAATAAGGGTACAATTTGTAACTGTTTGTGCCTCAGTGTATTTTTCATACCTTCAAAAGCTGTACGTAAATAATTATAAATTCAACGGTGACCTTTGACGTTCCGTTCTCGCAGCAATTATCACAGGTTTGCCCCCCTAAGAGAAATTAAATGAAACACCCATTAATATGTACAATGTGAGAAACTGNCAGCAATTATCACAGGTTTGCCCCCCTAAGAGAAATTAAATGAAACACCCATTAATATGTACAATGTGAGAAACTGTTTTGTTGAATGAAGTAAAGTTCATTTGGCACAACAAAATAAATTGTTTTTATAAGGGCAATTAACATTTTTTTGCTGAAACTAAATTATTTGGTTTTTTTACATATGGTATCCGTAAACTGGTAAGATTTTTCTTCCGGAAGTGAAGTTTGACTACATATATTGTAAAGTTCCGTTTATCACGACCTAGTTAGGAGCCTGGAACTTTCTCACGCGAAAGCTACGCCTTAGCAACCTCGGCTAAAGTAAATCCAACAACAAGTGTTCTAGTAATGGTAATGCACATAAATATATTTATTATTTACAGTTTTACCTTTTTTTTCTTCCAGTTAAACAATTTTCCATTGGGATTGTTTACACTATGAAAAAATTTCAATCGCTACACTAAGAAACACTATTAATATCCTACACATCACGAGAAAATTAACAAACTCTTTAGATATAATTTTTAATGGAGACAATGAACCCAATAACCCTATAGAGATAAAAATTNGAGAAAATTAACAAACTCTTTAGATATAATTTTTAATGGAGACAATGAACCCAATAACCCTATAGAGATAAAAATTAATAATGTCAGTATTGGATCAAGCTAATTTTGTTTCAACAATAAAATCTTTAAAAATAAACATACCAAACTGTTCCAGCTACTAAAATGCTTTTTTACTCCGTAGAGAATATTAATTTTACTATACGTTGATATTTGTAAAATAAATGGAACCAAATTGATAAGTTGAATGTACTTAGAAAACAGATGTATGAACTAAATCCAATCAAATGGTTTTTGATCAAACAAATAAATGTTCGGCGCAACAAATAATTTTCCCGATTCCATTGGTACGAGGGAAAGAATTCAGATTTTTGGAACATCATAAGACTAATATAGTGAATAAAATATCGTTCAGTGTACGCAATAACCCTGCGAGTAAATGTATTTGGTATCTGTTACTATACCTTTCTCTTAGTGTAACTAATAATTCTAGCCTGCAGTCAGGTGCTGTAGACGAAATGAGAAATGGTTTAAAACACAATACCCATAGTAACTACCAAATGTTTTCTTTCCTGCTTCCGCACGTTGCAAAAAATGGTTTAAAAAGAATTGCTAGCCACAGTATAAAATATTTAGTAACAAAAAACATGTTTATACACTGAAGAGCCAAAAAACTGGTACACCTGCCTAATATCGTGTAGGGCCCCCGCGAGCACGCAGAAGTGCCGCAAGACGACGTGGCATGAACTCGACTAATGTCTGTAGGTATGCAGGAGGCATTGAAATCTGCGCCAATTTGAGAAAGGGTTGCACGTCTGTCACGTTTAATGATTATCGTCAGTCATCATTTGTCCCGTTCGTTGACGATCTTTTTCCGGCCTCTNTTTAATGATTATCGTCAGTCATCATTTGTCCCGTTCGTTGACGATCTTTTTCCGGCCTCTGCGATGTCGAAGATTTGATGTTTTACCGGATTCCCGATATTAACGGTACACTCGTGAAATGGTCGTACGCGAAAATCGGAGATGTTATGTCCCATCTCTCGTGCGCTGACTATAACACCACGTTCAAACTCACCTAAATCTTGATAACCTGTCATTGTAGCAGAAGTAATCGATCTAGGTGCCGACGGCATCGCGTTACTCTGATTAGTTTCATACCTCTGTTAGTTGCATGCGCACGCCTATACCAGTTTTTTTGGCTCTTCAGTGTATATACCCTATATGTTTGTATGTATGTTTCATCCGTCATCATGAAAGTCATACTGGAGAATTTATAACTGTAAGGAATTTTTCTAAACTGGACTCCCAGCACAGGGAACGACGAATATTCACAATGGTCAGTTATATTGAAATTCTTGTATCGACGTCCACACAGCTCCAGCGCATGTAGTCAGAAAGTGTAGTTGACGCCACGCTGACTCAGTATCACAACTGACGTCACACACTTAAGACACAGGAGGGGATGTTGCGGGATAGGCACGCTCACATATAACAACCAACACATCATCACAGAATAATTTAGCACACAGATACGAAATGGCGTGGTGGTTCATTTGATGTGGGCTAACCCCAGTCTCTGATTGGCCGCGCGAGTCTTTGGGAAACGGGTGTTATGCCTTGTTGGTTACTGTATTCAGTCAAAATTTCCCTATTGGCTTAGGCTCCCAGCTGGCAACCAACGTTTCTATGCGTTGATTGGCAGAACGGCGTATAGCAGTGTGGGGCGTTTACAACGTGACGTAGGCCAAGGTGAAGATTGGCATGGGTGCAAAGAGCAAGAAGGATGCACAAGTAAAACGAAAAGTGTTGACAAAGGGAAGAAAAGCATGCGAGGCCAAGAAAACCACTACAGGTTGATTTTTTTCCACTACTTTAGCCTGCACTCGGGGCCATCGGGGGCCTAATTGGAGCCTCGAGCGTTATCGTCCGAGCAATCAACGCATCATCGAACGAACGGGAGCAATTGTCCGAGGCCCAAAGGCATAATGGAAATATGTAAACTATCGCCATGGGTAAAAACCACGGCCAAGTCCTCTACCCAAGACCTTATCCAGTAGGAGGCAGAATTGGGCAAAAACGACGCAGCAGGAAGAGGCGATAATGAAAGCTCTACCGAAACGGCCGCTCATGAACGTGGGCTTTGAACTGATTGCATGCAAATTAAATATATATAATTTTCGTGGTGTATTCATGCGACATGCTTTGTCCCCTAAGCCCAAATGTGACGAAAGTGCCGTTATCAACCTGGACACGACAGCCAGGCCAGGTACGCACTGGGTGACTTACGTGAAACGTGGGAAATGAGCAGAGTACTACGACAGTTTCGGGAATTTGCGTTCTTCACCCGAACCTCAGCAAAACCTCGAAAATTGCAAACTAACTTACGACTACGAGATGGAGCAGATGCCGAACCACGTGGAGCTGCGGACACTGGTGTCTTCGCTTCCTTGTTCGTTCGTACATGTAATCGAATAAAATGGCCGTACGTGGATCGGAAACTATCATAATTACGATAATGCTTATTATACATTGACCGGTCGTAGCTCCGAGCTGTGTGCTGTACACTTTCCTCCGCTCGACCTGGAGGGGTTTAACGCATATCATTGGTTGATTTTAAAACCTACGATGCGATACCGAACATTGATAGAAAAAAAACTGCAAGCGGTTATTCCTCCCGCGAGGTACCATTGCCCGATGGCTATTACGAACTAGACGACATTGCAAGGTACATCGAAGATTTGCTGTCTCCTGAAACAGAATTCCAACTACGTGGAAATTCTGATACTCTGAAGAGTGTCATCAGAAGTAGTGAAGATATCGACCTTACGAAACCGGGTTCCATTGGAACGATGCTAGGGTTCGAGCCGTGCATATACGAAGCTGGAAAAACTCACGAATTATCATGAACGGTAAATATCTTGCCTGTTAACATGATACGAATAAACTGCTATTTGGCCAGTGGTACATATCGAACGATAGGCCGAGCAGTACACTGTACGAGTTTTCGTCGATGGTCCCTCCATGTTTTAAACTGGTCGTGGCGCAACAAAGCATCATTCAGATTCTGGTTGTCGTGAAGAGAGCCCACGAGGTGGCAGTGACGATCGTCGACCGGCACGGAGAGTTAGGGATTTTTCGAAACGAAGAAATCACACTACGCTTGCAATTTAGAAGATGGAAATAAGATTTACAGCGACCAGAAGCAATAAAACAAAGCACCACGTCGAAGCAGCGATCAGTACACTGCAAGTCCCCAACGTGTTTATACGGGCCAACGAGATTTTCCTTCGAACTCGCTTCGAGGTCGGTCGCCATGGAAGATTTATTAAACATCGATGAGCCAGTCATTTTTGAAGTCAGCATCACGAAAGTGTAACTTCGTGCATACCAACTAGAGATGCAACGAATAGCGATTTGGTCAAATACCGAATACCGGATATTCGGTCACGCTCTCGGACAGGGCGGGAGTATTTGGTTCATTCGCGAGTTGATCATGTCACGTCACGCATTATAATTATTAATTACATTCTTCTGCTCACACGCTGTGTTATTAATCATTTTTATCAAAAACATCGTTTTTATAGCCACGAACTTTTCATAATGGTACCAGTAATTAATAAAAAGTCGCCTATTTGGGAATATTATTAGATTTCTAGTGAAGATAATAAGGCGGCTGTGTTTTTGTTATGTAACAACAAGATCTAGCGTGGCGGAGAAGGAAAGAAATCAAGTAAAGAAAAACTTAAATAAAACAGAATTTTAATAAAATTTAGCGCAACATACACCAGCAGGTTTAAGTATGCATGCATGTAGGTATAGAAGTGCGTATGTGCGTGTTTTTATCTAAGCGTTCATTCACAACAGGTGCCGAATTCTGATTGGTATCTGTAATTTGTCAAATTTTTTATTCCGGATTTTTCAAGTTGTTTTTCTTTTCCTTTAGCCAATGTTAATCAACTAGTTTATGAGTACGAGCTTGGGATCGAACATGGGCCTTCGAGATTGTAAATCCGGCTTTAACTAACTAAGCAATCACCGTTTTAAAAGTTTTTATCGTATCATGTGATATGTGAGCGAAGTTAGTTTATTAATTGTATTGTTTTTTTTTTTTTTTTTGCTTGCAGCTACAACTTCCCAGAAAAAACACCTTAAAAGATAACTTGCTGAGCAGTACTCTTCTTTAACTGCTGCTCCCTCGGCAAGTGGAAGTAAAAATGACGGTACTCTTGCATCTGCCGATTCCAAGATGCTAGTACACATTACCAGGCACATCACCAAAACAGTTAACTGTAAAGGAAACAAATGAAAGGAAAACGTTGTTGTATATAAATGACCATAAATTAATAAAATATCATTATTTAATCGGTGAAATGATTGCCATAGAAAACGAACCGTTTTTTAGTGGTTCAACGAGTCGGCTCTACAAGACTTATTGAAAAGGCAGCGCCTCAATACAAAATGCCTAGTCACACTTATATTACCGAGAAAGTTATCCCCGATATACATGACAGAATTTACTCAAAAATTGAAGCTAGTGTCTTGCGAGCAACAGCAGTATCAGTGACATCTGATATGTGGACATGTCAGCACAATAATGAGAGTTTCTTGAGTTTCACTGCGCATTGGTTATCTCCAGAGTTTATTCCTGAACATGGCGTTTTAGCCATGAAGCCATTTGATGGCTCACGTACTGATGACAATATCGCAAAAGAGCTCAATGCCATTGCTGAAAGATGGAACATTCCTCAGAGCAAGGTCCATTTACTTGTTCATGACAGTGGAGCCAATATGATAAAAGGCGTACGAGTCGCAGAATATTATTCTGCAAAGTGTTTTATTCATTCACTGCAACGAGCTGTCGAGAAATCGCTGAAGTCCAAAGTGGAGGTATTAGAGATGGTAGCTGCTGCGAGATGAATTGTTACCAATTTTGACCACTCTGGTATAGCACAACAAAAGCTGACATCCATTCGTCAAGAACTTAACTTGCCAAACCACCAACTATTACAATATGTTAGCAAACGCTGTAATTCTACTTATTATTTAATGGAGCGATTACTAGAACAGGAACGAGCTGTCTCTTTGTACATAACAGATCACGACTCTTTGAACAATTTGACACCATCGCAGTGGTTAATTGAGCAATGCATCAAACTCCTCAAACCGTTCGAAGAGATAACTAAAATAACCAGCTCAGGTATTTCCTGCATCTCTGAAGTGATTCCACATATTGTCACATTGTTGAAATACCTGGGAAAGAAAGAGACTGCAGGTAGAACACCAAATTTATTGAGAATGAGATCTTCATTAAGAAATGAGTTTGAAAAAATGGTTTGACTTTGATGAGAATGACAAATACTTGGTTGCCACTTTTATTGACCCACGATTCAGAACTAGTTTTCTGGGAATAGTTCAAACTGAAAGAGCAAGACAAAAAATTATTTAAGAAGCTCTGAAGATTAGTTGTGATGAATGTAGTGCCGATGAGGATTCTTCTCCACCTAGTAAGAAAAGAAACTCCAATAAAAATGAAACAACCATTGAAATACACAACCGTTTTTGGAACTGTTTTGAGGAAGTCGCTACAGACAATATGCAAACTGAGGTTACGGAGAAAAGTGCTAGTGCAAATGAGATCGATTTTATTTGAAAACTGTTCGCCGGGATCGGACGGTAGACCCTTACATTTGGTCGTCAGCAAAGCAAAACAGTATCCAAGCCTAACAAAGTTTGCTAAGATTTATCTTTCGTCTCCTGGCCGTAGTGTTTATAGTGAGAGGCTATTTTCAGGCTCAATCGCAATCGTTTGCTACCAACAAATGCTGAAAAACTTGCTTTTATTCATCATAACTTGCCACTGATAAATTTTAAGTATTAAATTTGTAATAATTTCTTATGGAAATAGATACATTTTGGAGTAATGTGCGTTTTTTCTTCATGATTAGGTATTTGGTATTCGGCTGAATAGTAGGCAGCATTCGACCAAATACCGAATACAAAAAAAAATTGCCGAATAGGTTGAATACCGAATAGTAGCGGAATATTCGTTGCATCACTAATGCCAATCATTCCTGATCGGACCATACACGTTACCATGAGTAGTTCGGATAGCAGTCCAACACCAAGATATCTGCACTCTTCCTTGTCAGACATTCCTACGATTCAGGGGGACATTGACGAAATAAGATGAATCCAACCCATCATCGACGAAAATAAACGAGCAATGGTATTCTCCACATTATCGATCGCATCACGTATTTGCTCAGCGGTGTCGTGGTAGACCAAAGGAGAGATTCCGGTATAACGACTCCGATCAAAAATTGCCTGCTGCTCATGCCGAACAGGCTGTCTGCCGTCAAGATGGTGGGCTGGGGGATAGAAGATGACTAGAGTTTTTCTATATACCCTGGAGGCATGTTCGAGTACTGCATTCCTCTAGCGATGTTACTGGAATTCGTCGAAGAATACAATCGAACTATCATCAATTCAAAGTAGGAACTGGTACTGCTCCTAGCCAATACGCAAGCAAATGTTATCATGGGTATGGGAGAAAACATGGAAGCAGTGGAACCGAAGCTACAGTCTATCGAATGGAAACTGCCTCACAGTCGGCTGAGTAGTACCGAATGCATTAAGATGCTGAAGAATGTAGAAGATGACAAAAACATTTATGTGGCTTTCAGGTCGTAAAGTCTCGATGCCTAGCCCAGATTGCCTGTACGCTAGCTCATCAACTGGATGGTGAAGTCCAGTATTGCCACCGAGAAACCGAGGCACATCATCTTCGACCTGCAGACTGGAAAACAGCACAGTGTGTGAGTGAGCTGTTCGCAGTTAGACACATGTCAAATAGAAAATGTGGAAATATATTTCAATAGTGAAGGCTATCCACACATGGACATGGACATAAATGCATTCCAAAATGCATTCCAGATACCTTCGTGTTCGGCCTCACTCATGGTGTTAGACTTGAGTAAACAGGACGAGCGTATCAGTTCGAATGTGTTCGACTGGAGGATCGAATTCACTAAGCATGGAAATATTCCTCCGTACACATATGCTTTCTGTCTGATACATCACGACCGACTCGCATCGTACAATTGTCGAGACAAAATCATCAAGATATTTTCGTGAATGCTGTAGAGGAAATAAATACGATTCGCCATATGCGTTATCTCTTTTGTCGTCTTCGAGAATAGGCAGTAATATAATGTACTGTAATCAGCAAGGCTTCAGATCCAAAGCGGCTACATGCCCAAGGATATCACTGTGTCCTACGATGATAATGCTAGAATGCGCACTCGCTTCTCTGGCCTCCCTTATGAGTGGAATTTGTTGGACGAGGAAAGCAAGAAGAAGAACTACTGGCTGACCAAGTACCACCACGGACTGGAAAGGGACGAAGGCAAGATTCCGTACCACCAAGTGGGAAACGTGCTGCGCGACTTGTTAATGCACTATCTACGAGAGCCGATTTACATGGCGGGGCCCGAACAGAAAAAATGGCTGATAGACTTGTACAAAAACGGAATCGAAATCACTGACGTGTAGTTCGAGAATGGGTGTCCTTCGCTGTGCAAGCTGACGATACTTTTCGACGACCAGCACCAGCATGTCTGTGACAGATCAGAACCTGACTGGACATGCGTGTGGAGGAACGCACAGCTGCTTCGCAAATGGTGTGCCTCGTCCTTGGACCACGAATCTACCACCTACGACTAGGGAAGAAGTCACCATAATGTTGGTTCTGAAGAATATACTTAATTTTTTTTTTCAAACATGAACTGAGACTGAATTTTTTTTTGTGTTTAGGCATTTATGTGTTTATATGTAAACTAAATTTTGTGTCTATAAAACAATTTTATTTATTTTTTATCCTTACTCATTAAACTTGCAGAAAGACTATATAATCTGTGGTATAATACTGATTTTGGTTGAATTCGCACAGGTGGACCTGAGAATATACGCATGCCTTCAGGTTGAAACAGGCAGTGTGTTAGAAGAAGGGAAAGGGGGTGGAGTTGCAGAGGGACGAAGAGAAGGAAGGGGTGATGCTATCGGTGTAAGAAATGGCTCTGTGGACGATCAGCAGTTCGTCTACAAAAGAGTGGAGGTACGGATCGTCTCATCTGGCTTTTACAGTCGACGTACTATTCAGCATTCACATTGTCTTCGGATATTCCAGAGATGATGGTATCTATGGTCGTGACATGGACTAATTCGTGTGTGGTGCCAGCAGTGCCATGGACTTGTTCGGGTGGGCTACCTGCAGAAGCACCATTGTCGAATGTTATGGGCAAGGTACCAGTGCCATCATTGACTCCTTATGTCCGGTCTTCTTCCTCTTCAGTCATATCATCTGCATCTTCGGCTGAGGTTTCTATGCGTCTACCAGAATCTCTAGGGACTTCGAGAATGTTTGACATGGGGACTGCACAAATTACATACAGTTCTTCATCTCGGCCAACTGCATCGCCAACCGGGACATCGACATCTGTCCCAGAAACAACCGTATAGACAACCACCTCTGGTGAACCATTCCAAAGTTATAAGTGTCACTTTTGTGAAAATACCTTCGCTTGTAGCAGCAAAGCCCGACGACATGAGAAGCATGGCTGTACAAAGAGGCCCACCCAAAAAAAGTACACATGTTCGAAGTGTGGGGTGTAGATTTCATGGCAGGATTGTTCAAGGTTGCATTTTAATATGTTCAAGAGGCTTTACCCATGTAATATAGAGAATAAACCTTCACAGTTATCAAAATACGTTAACCTTCGAGACTTTATCAAACACAAGGATACTGTTATCAATCCCCGCAAATATGACAAACAATGTTTCAAGTGGCCAGTATTGGCTGGATTTGTTAAGTCAGCGCATCCGCAGCAAATGGACAATAGATATGTCGAAGTGCAAGTAAAGTTTGATTTTAGCGGACTAGATTTTCCGACTGCTCTAGAGCAAATAAGGGTCTTTGAGAACAACAACCCTGGTTTGTCTGTAAATGTGTACTCGCTGAATGCTAAGGGAAAAGTGGTGCCAACATGTGTGACTAAAAACGAGAAACCTGGACATATCAATCTTCTGATGGTCAAGGACGAAACTAAGAATGTTTCACGTTATTGTTACATAAAAACCTCTTCAAGACTGGTGCGATAGCAGATTATTTCACGTGGGTACAAAGATAATGTCGGCAAACAGTGATTTAAGCGTTATAACTATTACCCACGTCAATCAGGACTCACTGGTATACAGTGCCTTTCAACAAACAAAACAAAGTGCAAATATAAATTTTTCAAATGTGCTTATGTTTTCTCATGTTGTACATTACCGATAAAAATATAGAATTTTTTAAAATATGTTAAGTTTCATTTATTAAAAAACTTGAATAAAAATTGTATATGACTATTTATGTACTTTGCAGGGAGTATCATCACCATTCGGTACAGATCGATAGCACTCTTGCCAACAGTAAATTATCTCTGGAAGCTTTTGCTTGAAACATAAGTTGCAAATACTATCTAGTGCCCAATACTGGAAAAATATATGTTTTAAATGTGTAATTTAGTAGCCACTCGGCAGATACTATTGAATGGTATGAGTTAATTTGTGACATAAGGCCAATGTTAATTTGGGGAGAGGAATGTGGTGATATGAGGTGGGGGTGTTTGTTGGTTAGAGTTGTGAGGTTTAGGGTAGGGTAACATTTTATGTCCCTTAATTTTTAGAATTTTTTTCGATATTTGTGATTGGGTGGGTGTTTGATAAATGGGGGAAATGTTTGTTGGTTAGGGTTGTGGAGGTGTAGGGTGGGATTACATTATATGTTCCTTGGTTTTTTTAATTTTTTTCCCGATTTTTTGTATGTTCCTCGATTTTTAAATTACTGTTTTTATTTTTTTCTATTTTTTATAATTTATAATTTTATGGGTGGTTTGTGGTGAGAAGTGTTGCAATGCATAAATCACATTTAAAACCTTACTTTTCTACCAGCATCAGTGGCCGAGTTGTCTAAGGTATCCACCATGTTGATGACCCAAGGGTCAGCAGTCCGCTCTCGCCTTACTCCAGACAATATTTTGAGCTCTGCGAAGATTAAACGGCAGCACCCTTAGCGGTCAACTCCAGAACCAACATGGCGGCCGAGTGGCGGCCGAGCGAGAGCGACACCAGCGTCACGAGCAGATGGCAGTTGATCGAAGGTGAGTGATTTGGAAAAAAGGTTGGTAGACTAAAACAAGATGGCGGGTGGAAACGAGACGATGGACGAAGAAAGTGCAAGAGAAAAAAGAGGTTGGAGAGAGACGAAATAGAATGACAGCGCAAGAAAAAAATTTGGAATTACAGAGCATGAAGTAGCTAGATGGAATGACAGAGCGTGAATAAAAGATGGTATGACAGAGCATGAAGTAGCTAGATGGAATGGCAGAGTATGAAGTGGAAAATTTTACAAACGATATGGCGGAAAGGTCATTATCAAGGTCACAAAATGGCCGCTGACCAGAATGATGGAGTAGGAAGTGACGTCATCAAATATTGCGGATGGCTATGCCCTTTCAGTAATGAATCAGTTGGCCCTGAAGCCCCATTCCTATACTACTTGTTTCCGTAAAGTATTCAATATTTTAAGCATCACTTTGAAACCTTTTAACTAATTATGAAATGCCGTGCCACAAAATGAATGTTTCATTTAGAGATGATACCGAACTGCCAATGGTTTGAGTGCAGGTCACTGCAAGATCACTTATTTACTATCACGGATTCTCATAGAGGTGGTTTGGAACTGCGTAAAATTTTATACCGTAATCCGGAATGCCTGATCGTCTTGGGCCTTTATGTTCGTGACCATGCAATGTCAGAATCGAAACTTTATTTTCTCATTATCAATTTTAATTTGTTTGGTGATGTAAGTGGAGAGAATTACATGGTGCCACCGCTCAAGTGGCGCAGAAGTCTCGACAGCTCGTTATTTTCCAGCGATAAATTTTTTGCATGGGTTTTCCCGGTACAACTGGTTCTTATCTAATTAACTACCTACCATGGAAAATCCCTGGTTAGTTTATTCTTCTTCTCCAAATTGTGTCGCACAGACACAGAGCACTTATGAACGCAGAAGTGCAACAGTTCCTTCTACCGAGAACTCCAAAAGCACACGCCAGCAAAATGGTGTAATGGCAAGAAAAATGGCTCTACGCCGTACGTCAATCAGCGCCTACAGTGATAAAAATGTATGTATAATAAAGAATAGTTTTTATGGAGTTAATATACGGAAACGCGCTACGCAACGGCATGAGGCCGCGGTGGTGTAGTGAATAGAGTACTCACCTCCCACCAAGGTGAACAGGGCTCAATTCCCGGTGGGGTCGGCCCCGGATTTTGTGCGTGTGAGAATCGCGGCAGACGATGTCGTTGGTAGGCAGGTTTTTTCTCTGGGATATCCCGTTTCTCCCGCCCTTGCATTATGGCGCTGCTCTATAAACACCTCGCTCCACCCTCATCGGGTCTCAAGACCGCGACGTTAAGAGCCACGTAAATCTCTTCTCTCCGTAATGACATGTTAAACTGAACTGAGCTCCTTACGCACAAAATACGGAGCCTTCCTGTATTTCCAACAACATCGTTTCTCGGTAACGAACGATGCAAAGGCTACACAAAGCATTATTCGCCGCTGCACAAGAAAATCATCGTTCATACGGCAGTTAGATTATAAGTGCCACTTAACCCTATTCCTTCAAATATTAACGAGAAGTTACTGACTTACCTAATGAGCCTACTTTCCTCTACTTGGGTGCAAATATTTTTTTATGAAGTTTTCAACAGCTCAGATGGTAGGTAGGCCTTAAAGTATTTTTGACAGCAATATCATTAGAAATGAAACCAGAAACATATGCAACAGTAGTTATACAATTACAAATACAAACGTGCCTTACCCAGGACTGGNATTAGAAATGAAACCAGAAACATATGCAACAGTAGTTATACAATTACAAATACAAACGTGCCTTACCCAGGACTGGAACCCAGAAAACCAAGTACCATAAGCTAGCATGCAATAAACTTCATTACGGAGTTTGAATTCGAAACAACTTCGAATTTGTGTGATTTTTTTTAATGTCAGGATTTACCTTCCTGAAATATTTACAATGCTGTCATTTTGAAAATATGTGCCTGAGCCATTTAAAACAAATAAATTAATATTGCCTACTAAAATACAACATATTTGCCAATATTTGGTGGGAATAANCCTGAGCCATTTAAAACAAATAAATTAATATTGCCTACTAAAATACAACATATTTGCCAATATTTGGTGGGAATAAGTTGATTGTATACCGAGATATGATATATAAGTTTTTTTCAAGCAAGGCTATCTTTCAAAATGGCGGAGAAATGAAACTCTTAATAGTCAAATTTAATGGTCATAATGTAATTTGCTAGCCTGCAAAGCTAGGGCCATAGTTCAAATTTATTCCATTGTTTCATATATATAACATACTAAGGTAAAATTTGTATATTGCCTCAATTTAAAAAAATTGTACGTCTCAATCAAAACACAAAAAATTACACGGCCTTCAGTAATGCTATTTGTTTGCCAAATTTGATGGAAATAGTTAGTTTTTTACAGAGCAGTGACATAAATTTTTATTTTTCATATGCTAATGTCTTGCAAGATGGGCGACAAAATGGTTGTAATATATACTGCCAGTATACAAATATAATTTGAATTAATTATATGGTTTCCACGATAAAGCATACATATCTAAAATAATTATATAGCTGCCATTTTGAAAATAAGTGTCTGCCCTACTTAAAACATACCAATCTACATAATCTGCCGCAGTACTACTTGTTTCCCAAATTTGGTAAGAATCGTTCAATAGTTTCCCGAGATATGACATAGAAACTTTGCTATTTCATGTAGCGCTATCTTACAAAATGGCGGACATATAGGATATGTGTTTGCATACATGATGCTTGATAAAGGTACTTTCAGAATATAAAGTATATGTACTGCCACCTTACTGAAAATGAGTGACTAATCATTCTAAATCGTATATTATATTTACAGAGCCTGCTATAGTATAACTTACTTGCGATATGTGGCGAGAATTGGATTGTAAACGCCTAACCTTAATATTTTGTAATATAAAATTAGAGAAAAATTAAGTGCTTGAAGTCCTTTTAGTATTTCAGTATTATTTATTTTTGTTGTACAAAGGGTACAGTTTTTCTCGAAGCTAAAAAATATTTTAGAAATTTTAATTTTAATTTTCAAAATACTTATATTTGTAAGGTCGAGTTGTTAAATCAGAACCATGACTCACACATTCACGATATGTATGACAAATAATCAAGGAAATAAGGTTCATGTTTAAACATTGTACTGATAATACTTTATCTCCAATAACGTCGGAACGCCTTCGTTTGACGAAAATCTGAGTAAGAGTTTGCATCACATAAATATAAGCAATTCATAGTTTTATATTTTAAATTTTGCAATGTTCGTCCATGTGCGCTGTCGCGATCGATTTTTTTTCAAACTGACTACAAAATTATTTATTTCTTTATCACCTGTAAATATACAAAAATTAATACCAAATCTTCGAAGAGGTTCTGTGAATTCACGGAAATTATTTTAACTTCACAAAAACTCCGTTATTTAAAATTGCATAGGAAAAGACGTAAAGAATATATCACATCCCGGATATGCACATGTAGTAATCGTGCTTGACGATGATGGTTTCCTCTGGGATATCCCATTTACACCACACTTCCATTCCGGCGCTGCTCCGTACTCACACCGCTTCGCCTGATTGACTCTCAGGACCCCCATCTTAATAGCCACCCAAACCTATTTTTTTCTCTGAGGACCATAATTGAAAATTTATTTATTTATTTTATTTAACATCTCACGTGTTTGAGAAATGCGAGGAAAACTGTTGACGCCATGAACGATACCAACACGTAATTTTTAAAACCTTGGGTGAATAATTATTTTCCCGCCGTATTCCGTCGCCTTCGCCAATGTCTCGATGTACCTCACATTGCTTGATTACCTCACTCAGCCAACTGGCTTCCACAAAAATACTGCTGACACTTGGATCGCTGCAATATGTAAAGGGTCGTAGGCCATCGTCCAGAAATTTCTCTAAATGCCGCGTTTCGCCGAGTGTTCTAGTTTTCAGAATGTTCGTGCGTATCCTCTAAACTCGTCGGCTTCCCTAGCAAGGGTGGAGTGGGGGCTGTGACGCCAGCCAGGTCGCCGCTGTCAATCATTCCCCCAGCTGCCGGGCGAGTGGCAGGGCAGCGAGTGGGTCTGTCTAGGGGAGGAGAGGGTCGTGGTCCCCCCCCCCCCCTGCACAGAGCCAGACCGAGCATGGAGATCATGTCTAGTGCAAGTGAAGGCACGTAACTATACAATTATCTTACAACCGCTACTTGTTCCTTTCATTTTATTAAAATACATTCAGAAAAAAAATACAGTTAAAATTATTTAAAAAAATACTTTTTTTAGGGCTTTCCTATACAGTTTCTTGATGGGAAAAGGAAAATATAACTAAGTGTCATATTTAGTTCAATAAGTTGTTCTGTGTTCAAATTGGGCTTAATTTTTTTATAGCCTCGCAGTGACTGGTGAACGACTCTGTGACGTCTTTGAAACTGGTTCCAAGGCACACAAAAATTTCGTCCACAAACATGTCATTGCGTTATCTGATACATATAAGCTATAATTTTCTAGAGTCCCACCTGTTAGGATTAATCTCACACGACACTTAATATTCTGTGCGAACAACTAGTGGGTTTGTAACGTTTCATGCCGCCCGTTAGTTACCATTGAACAGCGTTTTCAATACGCGACAACTTTTCAATGTTACGGGAACCTACTTAGAACTAAGTAAAACAATGAGGGCCAATTTCCGTTTCATTTTATTTTAATCCTAGACCGTCTGTTACGTACACATTTCCGTGGGTGGGCAACAATTTATTACAGTTTATTCAGGGGCAAACTCGTTGTTCAAACCTATGAACGTGTGTTAATTATATTTATTTAAGTACAATTTCAACATTAGGAAACAACATGGTATAAATCAGCACAGGTTTTGTATTTCCAGACCAGCAATAGAAAATTGAGATCCATTTTATATGTGATGTCAAATAAGATAACTAAACCATGTTAACTTGAATGAATGACGAATCTTGGAAGTCTGATTATTAAATATATATAACGCCCTATTAACACAGGCCTTTATATCATTCACATGAGAAATATGATATTTTAATTAAAATCTTAAATAACCGTTTTTGGTACCAAATATTATTATAGCATATCAAAATATAAATTATAAATATATGAGAGGCGGTTTTAAATTTTGCCTGATTTAGAATTTCTAAACTGTTTGATAAAATTATTTTCTTAATTTTCTCTTCTTCTAAAGCAACTAAAATATCTGCTGGCTGTTTCAACAGTAAAAAAGGTTAAATATGACATTATTAGACCCAACATTAGGTCCGCTTTTTAAAACTGATTCAAATTAAAATCATTTATATTTGTTGATATGTTTGTTACAAATCTCTGTTAGCCAATACGTTATTTTAAAAACAATATTATATAAGTAAATCTCATCTTCATGTGTAACAAATGTTTTTTTTTCTATATACACAAAACCACGCACGTTTAACTACAAAGATTATGTTTGCGCTGTTCTTATAACAACTCAAAAAAAGTTCAAAAGTGCAAATGAGTGGTAGATTTTAAAATTATTTTACAGTGTTTTTGAAGTGAACGTCTAACACAGAATAATGTTTAATAAAATTTCTTAACCAAGTAGGTTAATGTAACATACTCTTTTGTTTGCTTTGCGGATAACTGAAAGAACAATTTTGCTCCCCAAAAGTGATCAACACTGTGCACTTTCTGGCAGTGCGCGGGGATTTATTTTTGACGCGACTGGAAGGCCCAAGCCTCTTTCCAGTCACACTTCGTTTCCCGTCTTTCGGCAGAAAACACGCAGGTGCCCGAGCTCACTGCAACGAAAACATTTCCTTCCTGACGAATAACGCCTGCTGAGGTAAAAATTTATGTCTGCACCACCTAGAGCAGCGCAATTGCTGCAACGAACCGGAGGACGGGTTTGCTCGACGGGCTGTATATCGCGGCGCTGAGTTGCCTTCCAGGTCGGCTCGCCCGGCAAGGGGGGAAACAAACTCGATTTCCACTGGGAGCCACAAGGCGACCTTGAACCTCGTCTGCCAGTTGGCGGAGCTCGCGTAAATAACGTGGCGTGGAAACGAGCGTGAATTGCGCACGTACATGATGATAAANTGTCAGAGATGACACTGACTAATTCTTTTTCGCTCATTTACAGACGCAAGGCATCGTGATATGCACAAATAGAATCTCTTCAAACTCGAGCATTGGCTCACCCGGTCTTTGAAAAAACATATTAAGCCACGTTCACACTGACGCTTAACGCATGGTGTGAACAGAGCCTGAATCACCCGGAGTAACTGTAATACAAATCATTAACACTTGATGGCAATGGCTTTCAACAAACTGGCTAATTTACTTACGGCGATAAAAATTTCAATATGTGGAAATGTTCTAAGGGAGTCAGTAGACAAATACGTTCAAGGGAAATCATGAATAATTTGTCAGTTTTTGGGGGCCAATCGGTAGGGCCACCTGTTTTTTCGCGGAAAAAAATTTACGCGGAGGATAGACTTCAATATCCTATGTGCACACCTGCAGTCTTCGTTTGGCTATCGGCTGCTTGTGTTCGTGTGAAGCGAGTTGTCACATGAACGAGTCGATCAGAATTAAGTTTCTCCAATACCGACCGTCCGTGACTCGCGGGCAGACAGATAAGACGCGTAACAATTCAAATGATCCGGTCGTGAACGTTTTTACTGAACTGAAGTGTTTTGTAGCACACCTTGTCCTGAAATATTTTCGCTGAAAAGAGGTGCCCCTACCCACTGGTTTCACTCGTTGGGTTCGTTCACTCGGAGGGTGGCGCCATCGGACCCTGACAACGCCAATAACCCGCGGCCCCTCGACGCAGCTCCGCCAACGTCAAGGCCTCACCACACTCCATATTCAAGGTCACGTAGGAAGTTTATCAGCTCGTCCCTCTTCAGAGTGTAGATGAATCCCACCTCGGCCAATTTCACGTAACAAATACAAATGACAGACAAGAGAAAGAACGTAGCAGAGTAAGCGAAGAATTATTTGTGCCGTAGCACAAATAACGCAAAGACGATGTCACTTTCAATATCTGTAATTTCAGAATATTTTCCAAGTTAGCAGCACCTTAGGATTGAACATTTGCATTGAACGTTTACAAAAAGTATGACATGTAAAACTCTTAAACTCCAAAGGCTCACAATGAAAATAATATAGATAAAATACTCATACAAATAGATTAAATTTCTCTCTCAAGATTATTTCGTAGCTCAAAAGTACAATAAACATCTAACTGGCAAACAAGCCAAGTAGTGTAAAACGTTTCAAAAATATCAAAAAATAACTATGTTTACTATAAATGCTTCAAACACTCATAAAAATGATTAAATTGCAGCGCAATTGTTCATTCAAAAGTATTACGTTACTACAAAATATACAATAAATATTTAATTGAAAAAAGGAGCGGAGTGATTTTAAAACGTTTCTAAAATACAAACAGTTACATTGATGACTAGATAAAATCAAGGTATTTAGTGTATCAATTTGACTAAAGGAGGGCAGCGTTTCAGGCCCAGTTTAGCCTCCTTTAAGTGAAAATAAAAGATAATCTCAAATAAAATATTACGTTAAAATAGTGAATCTATGGACGCAGTCCGTAGATTCTATCCATAGCTCCATCGAATAAAATAATCTATGACGACAATTAGAACACTTCAACAGACTACGCCCAACGCGTAAGTCGTGGTAGCATGTCAGCGACAATTAAACTTTAAGTAAATAATTGGGCAGCAGACAAAAAAAAAGCCGTACACAGCGCGTAAAAGCAACTGGAACTATACACAGTCGCAGGAAATTAGTTAGGCCGAAACTTTAATTTAGGCAGGCGTCCAAAACCAGAAATAAGATAAAATCTAACTCAATGCAAAGCCCAAGACAAACACAATACTACGCCACGCAATTATTTAAAAAACACTAAACTGACACACAAATGAAAAGCTGCGACCACGACTCGCCGTTTTACAAGCTCCAGCATAATAAGTCGCTCACGTAACAACATTATTTAAACGGCGTCTCACAGCACCCTCGTCCAAGGATGGGTAAACTGACAATTTCAGCTCACATTACAATTTAAATTAGCTCTAGCAGGCATCAACCCGACGATCTTGGCGTGTAACAACTTATATAAACTAGCCCCTGAATTAAAAAAAAAACGTCGTACAAGAAGGGGTAATCATGAAAAGGCAGTTGAGGGGAGGAAACTGGAGGGGAGCCGAGTCATCCATGGAGCAGGCAGCCTCGTGGAGGAGCGAATCCAAAGACGACGCGCGCTGCGGTGCCATCATCGCAAGGGTTAGACACTTACTTTTATAGTTTTGATGCATCCAATTTTATACCTTGAGAAAATGTACTGGTTAAGAAGCCTATCATGACTACTACTGTACTATTCGGCTTATTTATGATTGTTGACAATCACCACAGGCAATGACTTCTGGGTGGCTCGCCCCCGAGTGATCCTCTGGAAATCCTGTAATAACGAAATCAGGATTTCCGGATTGGTAATCGAACACAGGTCCTCCCGGATGTGAGTCAGGAGGTTTACCACAAAGTGATCTCACTCGGTCTGAGCTCGTCTAAATGTTTCCGAGTAGTATAGCGATAATAACAGTTTTTTTTTGTTTAATTAAACGAGCTTATTATCTCCAATGGAATGAAAAAAAAATATTATGCCACCACATCGAAACTTATTGCCGATATCGAGCTCTGCAATATAACCAACATGAAGACGCCACAAAGACATCGTCAGTGTAAATCACGTTAAATGGAAAGGGCGTAGAAAAATTTGGTGAATTTATTTGAACGCTATCGTTTGGTGAGAGTTATCCAAGGTTTAATCCCCAGTAAGTAATATCTGTATGTGCCTATTTTGGTTTACGTTAGGCTTACTTGGATGTTCAAATAGCCTTCCGATTAACCCTCTGACATAAATGCAGTATTTTAAAGAACAACACAATTTATATTGTCAATTTTTGAAAATAAAAAACTAGATTTCATTTATGTTTTAAGATAGTATTTGTTGAGACACTTGGGTTTAGGTAAGTGAATGAAATCAAACGTAGTGATTTAGGTGTTGTGGTAACAACTTACAATTAAAATTAAAATACATGAATTAATAAGGAATTGCGAAAAGTGCAATTCTTTCGTGTTAGAATACTTAATAAGAGTTCCGTTGTATTTGACTATAATGTGAGTGTTCATTTTAGTTTCGTTTAAACTCAGCAGTTCAAATACATGGTTAAAAACTAAACCAGCTTGCATTATTTAGAGAAAGCCAATTAAAAATCAGAGCCGCAAAACCTTTTTCAAATAAAGTTCCCGGTGTTAGCTTTATTTCGTTGTGTTCGCTGGAGGGGCTGTGATTATTGAAATATTAAAAAACAGTATATAGTACAGGCTCAAGTAATAATGGGGAAATAAAAAGTTCAAAAACAATTTCCCTTGGAGGGAAGATGACAAACGCCGTTAACTGAGTACCATCTCCAGAAATGTTATGGTCTTATTACAAGTTAAAATTTTTTGCTGCAATCATATGTCTCGTTGTACTCAACTGCATTACACCCGTAAAACGTTACGTATTTTATAACATTTGCAGTCGAGCATGCATACCAAGAAAAAAAATGGTTGCCTGTAAAGTCGGTTTTACGGGCGAAGATTTTACGTGACAACGTAGTGCTGCGCGCGCGGCAGACCGATCATAGTTGAGTGGGAGAGAGACGCAAGGCATTCGGCGGGCCTCTCTCTCGTTCGGTGACTCATCGTAACGTTACCGAGCGTTACACTTTTTCATAAGTGACTCCCAGCCGCAACCTAATTTAAGACGTTGTCACGTCAAAACCAACAGATTATCTTTCGCGTTGTAGTCGACAATGTCTCCGAAAGTGATATATACTTTCATAGCTATCAAGTTGAACGTATCAATATAAGGTGGTGAAATTTAACACTGAGATTTATTATTTTCAAGATCGAGGCCACACTTGAAGAGTTGAGCAAATTAAAATCAAACAGGGACAGATACAGCCTTTTGCGACATGGGGACGGGAGGGGGGCGTTTTGCGATACACAAAACCTTGTGTATGCATCACGATAAAATGATCACTTAGGCAATCAGCCTTTGAAAAATGTCACTGTCCCTACCTTCATACTTTGTAACGGGCGCACTCAGTACCATACGCCCAGTAAAGTTGGTAACGATGGAGGGAAATTAGTTGCGTATATAAAGGTTGAATTGAAAGTTTTATGTAAAAATCTATTAACACTGAAATTATTTATAGTGCTTTCTGTTTTTTCTCAGTTTACTGTGAAGAACCTATGTATACAAGGTGTTTTTAAACTACATGTAGAAATTCAAACCACCGCATCTAAGGGCTAATGTAAACAGAAAATCCTACCAGCAAAATGTTCGGAATAGTCATCAAGTATTTTTTTAATTTAAGCTGACGTTATCAGAACAGCGCCGGGAGTCCGCCAACTCACGTACCTGCGTGCACTACAAGTTGCATATCACGAAGGCGAACGGATCTGGCGTGCAATGTTGCGACTGCCATGGAAATTGTTGCAGACTCTACTTCGCCAATACTGCTGCTTGTGTGGTGTTGGAAATAAAGAGCAATCACTTCTGGCAGCCTTAACTACTCAATTGCTCATCTCCCATTTCTCACGTAGTTTGTCACACATGTACCGACAAGCAACCACTAGCGGCGCCCACGTACCTCGAATATATAGTCTCCTATGTGCAGGTGCTCACCGCATGCCGCGCAAGGTTCATTCGCCTTCGTGGTATGCAACTTGTTGTGCACGCAGGTACGTGGAGTTGCAGATTCCCGGCGTTGTTTTTTCTAACTTCAATTTCAATTTAGAACTACTAAGTGAATATTCCGAACATTTTGCTACATGGATTTATTGTTTACCTTAGCACGTAAATGCCGTGGTTTGAATTTCGTCATGACGTTTAAAATCACATGTATATCCACGTATTCATATACATGCGTATGCAGGAAATATACAGAGTTGAAACACGTTGTTATGACCACCTGCTGTAAGTACCATCTGCAGCGCGTAGCCCATGACGTATGGCACGTGACGTGGGCTGGAGAAGCTGGTATATAATGAGACCGACAGGCTGGCTGTACACAGTGCGCTTCCTGCTTTCATGGGAAAGGGAAGAGATTTAACCGAGTTGCGAAAAGGGATGGTCATTGGTTTTCAGGAACTGTTCACGTGCCTCTGTGGTAAAGGTGTATCATGAGTGGGCGAATGACACCAATGGGAATAACCGTCGGGGAAACTGCGGAGCTCCTCGCGCCATTGATGTCCGANGGCTTTCGGGCAAAGAGGTGCAGCATTTAAGAAACAGCGGCGTTTTTGAAATGTTCACGTGCGTCTGAGGTAAAGGTGTATCGTCAGTGAACGAACGGCACCATTGAGAATAACCGTCGTGGAAACTGCGGAGCTCCTGGCGCCATTGATGTCTGAGGTGAACGTAGACTGCGACGGTGCGTGAAGGCCAACCTACAGGCTACAGTGGAGCAGCTCACCGTCCAAATGAACCGAGGAGTATCCAGGCACGTGTCTTCCGCAACAGTTCAGCAAACCCTTCTGCGAATGGGGCTCCGGAGTAGACGGAGGGTGACTGCACCCATACTAACACAGGTGCACTGACGAGAAGGACTGGAATTTTCTCGGCAGCATGGCAACTGGACCGCTGCTGATTGGCGATAGGTAGCCTTTACCGACGAGTCGTGTCTTCAGCTGCATATAACGGATGGACGTCAGCATGTCCGGCGAGAAACGTCTGAGAACCGACACCCTGCATCCATTGCTGGACGAATAAAAGGTGGTGGGGGCAGTGTTATTGCCTAGGGAATGTTCTCTTGGTATTCTCTAGGTCCCATCATCCGTGTGGAAGGCACTCTTGTTCCAATTGGTTATGAATCCATCCTCGGCGATAACGTCCACCCGTACATGATGATTGTCTTTCCTCGGGAGGATGGGGTCTTCCAGCACGATAATTCGCCTTGTCACACGGCTAGAAGTGTCCGCACGTGGCTGGAAGAGCACGATCAAATCTCGCTCCATGTTTTTCTTTTAATACTACTTTGTACGCAGTGGATCAGCCACTGAACGAAGATCAGTATTTGTTTTTTGTAGCATAATTTTTATTTAAACCGTAAGTGTAGACAAACTAATAGCTGTCTAGTTGTGGTTACTTCAAACTTTCCTGAAGCCCTGGTTAGTTCTGCTTTCAGGCTATTCCTCTGCCTTATTTAAACAAAGCTTAACTAAACCTATAAAAATTCACTATAGGGACAATGCACAGTATTTCTACGCTCTCAATTTAATAACATTTTGCATGAGAACCGTTTATTACTAGGCATTACAAACTCACATATTTCCTAGCTGATATTATTCATATGAATTACCAATTAAATATCACAATTTACAGATACAATAAAAGTAAATTTTCCATAGAACAGAAAATAAGATACGTTCATGTTAACAGAGGTATAAAACGCGTGTGACACGTGATATATTCAAGGAATAAACGCATCATATACGGGATGGTTTCAAATATTTTACACAAAAAGTATGAAAATATCTCAAATGTACTGTTGCAAACTTACTGATAGTTTGCGGGAATACAAGACGAATACTGTGGAATTTTCGGAAATATCATTATTTAACGTTTTCAGACCCAGTTTAATTTACGATTTTAGGTGTTGCAAACAAAATATTTTATGATGCAGGCTATACTTAAGTCGACACAGAACGTGTTCCATTGTTACAGCCAATGTACTATAGGCCATATGTTTGGCTATAGTTATGAACCAATTATGACTTAGACCAGTAAGACGGATTGCGCATCTATAACTCACAAGTAAAATCACTGGTTATTGATCTTCGCAGTGTGCAGTACTGACACAAAAATTATCTACCCGTTCGTAATGTACCTTATTGCGTGCCCTGGGTCTGAATGTGTTAAAATTTTACGTACCTGTAGTTTTACACATAGTTCTGGATAATTATTCACCATGATACGAACTAGCTTTTCAGCTAGCTCGTACTTGAAAGTATTTAGGGGCGTAGCTCAATAACGACTCATGATTCGGTAGAGCACAACAGTATAAGATGAGTTTTATTACATTAGGATTTTACAGTAGCTATTAAAATGACTATTGATCGGGGTGCTTTAAATTGAATACCAAGATGATTATTTAATTACATTTTATTGACGCCATTTTAATTAAACCTGACTGGAAAGTCATCAACTTGTTAATGTTGCCGGAGGCTGATTCTGCGAGACGGTTAACGCCGGCCGGACACACCCACCTTCCTGGTCTGCTTCGCTGGTCGGGTCTTCCAAAGGACTAAAGACGAAAGACCACCTTCCGGGTGTTACGCCGGCCTATATCAAGCGCGTGGTTCTGCGGCCCCGCTCTGTGACCGGTGGAGGGGATTTCTGCAACAGTCTTCTTTCGCAAGGATGGACGACCAAATGATTGGCGTTGCAATCCCGCTCGTTTCCAGTTTTAATGTTTGAAGGTGTGATCAATCAGGCAAGCCGTTCAGCTAAGGCCTGATCACACCATAACAACGAGCACATTTCCGAGAAACGATGTCAAATGTAACTTTCACATTGCGCCCTCTTACAAACAACACGGGTTTTCCAAGACTGCCTTCCTTTAGCAGCTGGGCCCCAGCACTCAGTGTCTGCACGATATCTGTAGAGCCTACTGGGATGGTGACTTCAGCCATCTACAGCTACTGTAGATAACAACTACGGACAGCGTCAGACGTCTCTGGTACTTCACACCGGGAAGTATGCCGTGCGTATTCGCCTTAAGGCTCCAGCCTACCCGCAGCTTTCTTCCGCGCGTGAGGCCGAGAATCGCGGGAGCGATAAGGCCGACAGTGCCACGCGCATCGAATGCACCATCGCCGTTAAGCGCAAGACTCTGATCTGGCATGCAGTTTCTTCCGTCGTGCTGCGCGTGCGAGCGGTGACCCTATCATGTTATTAACAGGACATCTATAGGGAGGGTCAATGCAAGGATCTCGGGTTGTTTTTTACGTATCTGACGCATGTATTTAAAGACAGAACTCTTCGAAAAAGCATATGTTAACCGTTTCGAAGTCCCTTCAAGTGGCGTTTCTAAGGTGCGTAACGACTTGAAAGCACGCAATGGCCCTCGTCTGAAGTGGGTGTTCTCTNTGTACGTATCTGACGCATGTATTTAAAGACAGAACTCTTCGAAAAAGCAGATGTTAACCGTTTCGAAGTCCTTTCAAGTGGCGTTTCTAAGGTGCGTAACGACTTGAAAGCACGCAATGGCCCTCGTCTGAAGTGGGTGTTCTCTTCGTGCGTCAGCACTTCAAACGCACGTTAAATAGTTTTATGGAGAAATATGTATTTCAAACACTCTGCGACGCTGTTCAAGCGCCAGGTAAATGAGCCCATTAAGGGTTGTGCAATATTGGAATTAATTTATTTTAAACCACCATTTTGTTGCCGTAATAAAAGGCTCATTTCTCNGTGCGAGCGGTGACCCTATCATGTTATTAACAGGACATCTATAGGGAGGGTCAATGCAAGGATCTCGGGTTGTTTTTTACGTATCTGACGCATGTATTTAAAGACAGAACTCTTCGAAAAAGCATATGTTAACCGTTTCGAAGTCCCTTCAAGTGGCGTTTCTAAGGTGCGTAACGACTTGAAAGCACGCAATGGCCCTCGTCTGAAGTGGGTGTTCTCTTCGTGCGTCAGCACTTCAAACGCACGTTAAATAGTTTTATGGAGAAATATGTCTTTCGAACACTCTGCGATGCTGTTCAAGCGCCAGGTAAATGAGCCCGTTAAGGGTTGTGCAATATTGGAATTAATTTATTTTAAACCACCATTTTGTTGCCGTAATAAAAGGCTCATTTCTCNGTTAAGGGTTGTGCAATATTGGAATTAATTTATTTTAAACCACCATTTTGTTGCCGTAATAAAAGGCTCATTTCTCTTAAAGGTTTAAACCATTTTTTGTACTATCGTTTCTACTGTTGGTGCAATATTTCATTCAGTGTGAACTTCTTTTTGATAAGACAATTTTATAGCAATAAGTGTAAATATAATAATATATACAATTGAATTTGTGTATTTTATTTAATCAAATCAGCTATCTATTAGTGAAAATGATGGTTCTTAGGGTAGGTCGGGCAAAATTATTGTCTGAATTTCCAAACAGCTACGAATTATAAATGTGCAATTTTTCCTTCTACAGGATGAGTAAAAGAGAATACCCCAACTTTGAATGTCTATAATATCAAAACCAAACCATCTACAACCTTGGTTGACCAATCAAACGAACGGTGGAACCATGAAGTTGGTTTCATACATTCATAAATAGTCAATGTGACCACCATCGTAATTTTGGTTACAGCGATAATTTTTCAGTGGATGTTGTGTAGTTTGTGCAGGTTAATTAGATTTCATCAGATTCGTGTCTTCTTTTAACAGCAAAAGTGTGATTTTGGTATGTACTTATAAAAAATGTATGGACCAATTTCTTATATTTGTGGGGAAAAATCGTTGCATACGACGTGTAAAATATGAACTAAGTTATCAAAATAATAAAACTTGTTCACTCATCAAAATTCTAGCAACGTAATGAGTCGCGGTTTCTTTCGTTGAGTTAGTCCGGCAGTGAGTTTTACCAACCGATTCACATTGTATACCTGCTGATCTGTTCAGACAACGTATCAGTATGTTCACAAAAATTCTCCTATTTACATCTATGTAAGCCTCTGCGTTGCTTTCTCGGCATTGGCCGCCTCGAATTCTGTGCCGGCTGTTTATGTCGTTCACCACGCAAGGACTCAGTTAACTTAGCTTCGTCTCCTTACGCTTCTAGCTTTCATTGTAATTGCCTCTTACTAGTGTTCGTACGTTGAAACATGGCAGTTGTGAAAGCAATAGATTTTCCATATTTGACAAAGCTCTCTTTCAAAGTCATCATATTCATAATGGAAACATCCTTCTTATACGTCAAAATGTACGGTATGTAAGACTAAATGGTTAGTGCCCATGGTTTTATCACGTAAAAGTGAAATTGTTAAAGGCATAAATATTTTACTGTTCAATCAATTCTTAATATGCGTAGAACAAAATAACTTGTTTGGGAAATATTTTAATGATCATCGTGATAAACGCCTCATTTCCAAAAATATGACAAGCCATTTGCAGACTTCTAGTTAATGAGCTCATTAAGAGGATACGCTAATAGGAGCTTTGGGATACATATCCCAGTAAAGCTACTGATCTATGCGTCGTTACGTCATTTAAGTTAGATTAATTTTTTAACCAGCATGTTTCCTGCTCATAAGCAAGGTAAACATATTAAATAAAAAAGGACGCAAACTATTTTTAGCGATTCGCTGCCGAAGTTAATTTTTATATTATGCCATCTTCTATTGGTCGAGATAAAATATTTGCAACTGCGAGCGAAGTTCTTAAAAAATGTTTCGAAATGTGTCTTTTTAATGTGTTTAGTTAACCGGGAACAATCTATGCAGATCTTGGGCTGGCGATGGCGATTCAAGTAGTTACACGATCAGACGAAGTAAAACCCGCTTTTCTACTAACATACTGAAATGATACAGTACAAGACTTATGGGAGCAACCCTCGACGTGGGCGATGTGGTGGGACTGGCCGGTTTCAGGAAAAGCTGGGGTTATGTGCCATTTTTAAGTCCTGAAGTCTGTTCACTGTTTCTTCACGCCTTCTAATCAAACCTTTTGAAGAAAAAAAACCATGCATTATGTGCTTGGTTTTTNTCTGTTCACTGTTTCTTCACGCCTTCTAATCAAACCTTTTGAAGAAAAAAAACCATGCATTATGTGCTTGGTTTTTCTTAAATAGGCCATGTATCACAATCATTTTATACTTGTGTTGTACATATTTTTTGATCAATTGAAAGTTTNTTTTTTCTTAAATAGGCCATGTATCACAATCATTTTATACTTGTGTTGTACATATTTTTTGATCAATTGAAAGTTTACTTATTTTTCATCTATAAATTATAATATTTAATTTACAATCAAAATTAATAAAAAAAGGGAGAAAATATGTGCGTTGGTAATACCAAGCAATAAAAGGTTCTCATTCAAAATATTATTAAGGTGAGTGCACACGAATGCAGTCCGCTGTCCCTTTGGTGTGATTTTCTAGACTCGGTTAATCCCAGTTTGCATTAGGCGGAGGAATATCGTGGAAGTAGAGGTATAACCTTAGTAATGGCGTGAGAAAAGTTAGAATTATCAGTGAATGGACTATAGCTAGACGTATGTAATGTAATGTGCAAACATCAGCTACATGTTGAAAACTTGGTGCTGTCAAGCTAAAGCTAATTTCTCAACAGACGTTCTCATAAGTCACAAAAAGTACTTACAAACACCAGTCGTCTTTTTATTTATCACACAGTTTTCTTCCGTTTATGCCCCATTAAAAATGGGGTAACATCAAAGCAGTTCATGTAGCGTTTCATATTTCTGGATTCCGTAAAAAAAATAGTCAATTATCTGTCTTAATACAGCAGGTCTAATTAGCACTTTCCATTTTCTATTATTTTGACGTGAATTCGTCTTTAAATTTGCAACCATAGTGGGCAATCCAGAAAATCTAATGATAACAAAATCGGAGCATAGAGTTTGGCATTGCAGCTCCAAATCTATCATATGAATCTCAAATTCAATTACATCACTTGATCGCCAAAGGATCAAAAAATTTGTTACGTTGAGCAAGGACTGCAAAGCGCCGCGCGAGGGGAAGGGGGGCACCGCCATTTTGAGTTCGTTTCGCCACGTCTCATAATTTCCACGTAGTATAACTTTTGACGCTGAGTAGCTACGACTCTCGTTTAAGTTTTAATCAACAGCTCTCGTCGAGATCAATCGATTAAGTGTATAAAACATTTGTGTGTCGTGGTTATGGTGAAATTTTATAAGCTTAAAGTAAANTAAGTGTATAAAACATTTGTGTGTCGTGGTTATGGTGAAATTTTATAAGCTTAAAGTAAAAAAAAAATTTAAAACTTAACACAAAAAGCCAAGTCGAAATACAAAAATCGTATACGGTTGGAAAGAGCATCTCAACAGCAAACCCAGTGATACCCATGAAACCCCATATGATCGAGTGAAGCGGTGCCGGGAACGTAAAAACGTAGACGTATTCACGCAAAACAAACGGCCGTGTCCCCGTCACAGCCACACCCAATGTTATTTTTGTCGCTTTACGTTTAACATAATTTCATTACAGGCTGTTCATGTGCTTTGTGTAAAAAAGAGACATTGAGGAATGACTCCATTACCTGTTACGTTGCTTCCCGATACCAGTTTAACGAGTCCGTATTTTAATATATGCCCGTGCAGCACATGCCAACCAACCACTATAAAATCGCGACAGAAAAAAAACGCTTAACACGAAACGCGATAATTTTACAACATAAAGGAATGGTAGTGATGAGAGTGGCTGCATGAGGGGAGAAGAAGGAGGTACACGTGAGAATAAAAAGAAAGCCGAATGACGCAATACTCTGACGTCGGGAACCTTTATAATGCGTCATACTGACGTAAATCGCTAGTTATCTATCGTATGTTGCGGTACAGCAACAGGATGGTGGGCAAGGGATCGTTATTTCCACACCGACCACCCAACCTTGCTGGTTAGTGGAAGAAAGCCTGAGGGGCCGGCCAAGGCTTATGAAATTGAAACTGATGACTTGAAGATACTAAAATTTAACACCAGGCACGTAATAATATAGGGAGCCATGCATTACTTAGAAAATGTCCAGCTTATAAAAAAAGGTGGAAGTTTGTTTTGAACATGTTTCGACCTGACACGGATTACGCTCGAACGAATGTCTGTTTACAAAAACAACTTTCTCTGGTACACTGTAAAAAAATTTCGGTACATTCACAGACATTTTAACGAAATGTCGAACGCCTCCGTATTTTCCTACAGATTCGTGATTCGAAAACAAACGATACCGAGTCTAGCCGAAGCTTTCTTCGGAACCGTAACCGGAAATGATCGTTTCTGCGGTGGTAAGGATATCCACGTCCCTTATACATCTTAGACCGAAACATCAGAAACAATATCAGTCCTTTAAGGTTAGCAACAGACGAAACATTCAAACTTTAATAGAAATTGAAAATGTTGTGTACGTTGTTACGAATTAGGCTTTTAATCTAATTCATACACGAAATTTTTTATGTGCGTTGCTAAACAATGAGTCATGATTAGGTAGAGCACAACAGTATAAGATGGAGTTTATTGAACATAAATGTTATACAATAACTATTTACGTGACTATTGATCAGGGGAGCTTAAATGAAACACCGAGATGTTAATTNAACATAAATGTTATACAATAACTATTTACGTGACTATTGATCAGGGGAGCTTAAATGAAACACCGAGATGTTAATTTATTCTATTAAGTATTATTACCTCACGCCAATTACTATTACAATCTAATTGGAAAGTCCTCACCTTGTTCATGTTGCCGGAGGCTAATTCTTGGAGGTTGTTAACGACGGCCGGACACACCCACCTTCCGTGGTCTTCTCGTTCCAGTGGCCCGACGGCAAAAGATGCCACTCCCGGTGTTACGCTGGCCTATATCGGGGGTGTTGTTTAATATTTTCGGCTCCATTTACTGGCCTGTAGAAAGTATTTCAGCAACTGTTTTTCGCAAAGTTATTGCAGTCACGCTCGTGCCCTGGTTCAATGTTTGAAGGTGTGATCAGGCAGGCCGTCCAGCTAAGGCCCGGTCACTTCATAACAACGTCACATCAGTAAAAGTAAGATATTTGTACCAAACGCTGTGGCAGTCTGGAGGTCGCAGGGTCGCAGGTAAGTATTGGCAGTCGCGGCATTTAGAGTTTTTGAGCCGTTTTCAAATATTGCGCCGGAAAAAAATATTTTAACNAGAAAAAATTTCGTGCAGTTATTTTATAAACCGGATGAAGGAGTGAGTGGAGATATTTCGGCGGATCTTAACGTCGAGGTCTTGTGGGCCGATTTTATGAACCGGAATACCTAAAAAAAAAATTACTAGCAAAATAACAGAAATCCCGAAAAAGCAACGTGCCCCTAATTTTATGGAGAGCTATGGAGAATATTTTACCAGCATCGTTTCCGTAAAATAACGGAGTATTTGTTAGCATCGTGACCGAAGCTAACCAGATTTGCCTAGCGATCTCACATCCCACTGAGGACTTCACCTTCCAGGTGATGTAGTAATAATTAACCTCAAGTTCGACACAAATTATTATGATATATTTATAAAAATGTCTTTAAAGGCTTTTTTAATATTTATTACTGGTTGTAGGGTACTGGTTGAAAAATGTTCATAACCTATTGATTTAGGTTGTTCACTATTAATTGAACACTTTTAAAACCTCAATTGCTTCAGATTTCGTATCATTTCGCAGTATGCAACATTTACATTGCACTTTGCCTAATGACTTAGTTCCTGCGCTAGTCAATAGGAAAAAGGAAATAGTNGCAGTATGCAACATTTACATTGCACTTTGCCTAATGACTTAGTTCCTGCGCTAGTCAATAGGAAAAAGGAAATAGTTAGGAATCTAAACATGTTACTAATATTCCTTTTCATACTATGTTGTTTATAAATCATATTTATTTTTCTCGTGGGGAGATTATAAAAACGTTACATTACACGCTTGAATGCAAAAACAAAAACGTGTATAGTCCATTCACGGTTACTTCCAACTTTTCTGAAGCCCTGCAAAAGTTCTGCTTCCAGGATATTCTTCCGCCTCATGCAAACAAAGATTAACCTAGTCTTGAAAATTACACCAACGGGAAATCCGACCGCACTCATGCGCACTAAGTGTAGTAATATTAAGCATTAGAATATTTCACGTTAATAATAAATTAAATATTAAGTACTACTTACAAATAAAATATAAATAAAAGTTTTATTTAACCAAAAAGAAGGAACATTAATAATGTCAAATTCAGGTATGAAACCTTTGTGATACATAATGTATTTAGGAAACCAGCAAACACGTCATACATGGTGTAATTTTTCAAAGGTTTTGATCAAAAAAGTGTGAAGAAACCGTAAAAAGACTATACAAACATCATGAAAACGTGACACCGATGGAACCAAAGTGCCGTCTTCCGCTTAGATTCAAACTGCACACGTTACAGGCTGTTACTAGTTAATTGAGTTATTTTTTTAAACCCTTCTTAGGATCTACATTTTGCCAGTTACGTATCCTTCCTCCATACGTAAAATTAACGTTGCCACGGGCGCGATAACTTTTTTTCGTGCGTCCGTCAAATTTTAGAGTGAAGTTGTTAGGCAAGTAATTATGTTAATAATATTTTAATTCTTGTTCTTACGTACATAAAAAGAGCTTAATCTGCAATTGGTAATAAATTATTTGCCCCACTTTAAAAGCGGTATTAAGACATGAAACTTTTTCCTTGTCTCGCTGCCAACATAACTGGGATCATTCCAGCCCCTGTTTCGATTAAAATGTACGTGGTTGGCGTGGGCAGATTTTTTTCTTCAATGGTTGGTTTCAAAAGAGCCTGATTTGCCCCTAACGAGATCACGTTTAAAAGCAGCGTAATTTTTTTTTTCCCCTGCACGTGCGCGTGAACTCTTTTGTCGTCCTTGAAATCGTCCTGAGGACATTGAAAGTCGTGCTCAGCCGTTGCGTAATAAAGAAACGTTGTTGCCTTGTCCGCTTGCATTTAGAAACGTCGTAAAAAAGCGACACATCGCATCGTTGAACAACTATTTACCGAGTGGATACTTAAAAGTCGTATCGAATCTACTGTCAGAGTGTGAAGGCGAAAATTTAAGACAAGGCCCGCGGGAACTTTTAGTGTTATTCCTTTTTGACATCTGCGGAAATTATTGCATTCCTTAATTTATTTTGTGTGCATATAGGATAACGCTGCTTTTATCTCAATTGCCTTCTTCCAGAAATCTTTTAAAGATCCCTTCCAAATTTATTTACGGGGCAGGCCTCTCAGGATTGGTTCCACCATAGATAAACTGTGAGAAACACAGCGAGAGAAATTAAATGGCTTTTTCATCCGACACGCACTCAGAATCGGTACTTTGCTATTTACAGCGAGTTAACTTACGATTGGAGTTTTTCCATTAAAGATCACTTCGAAGTAAAAATCCTCCTACATATTTTATTTTAACTAACTGATGGCTGGTTTAATGTGACCATAATATCCCAAAACGAATCTTCTGCGGAGACACCTGCGTTATATAGGCCCTTTATACTGCGAATCTAATCTTTATTGTTATCACACGGACGTGACGGAAATAAATAAATTTTTGAGCTAAAAAAAAAAAAAAGCTACTGACGTTAGTATCTAGCTATACGGCACGCCTTCGCCCGCCTCAACTTGGAGTCCTTGTGTTGGCGGACTGATAAAAAACAAATTACCATGGCTTCACCTGCTTGGAGTAATGTATTGCTGAATTTTCTTTGAAAGAGGATGAAAGAAAACAAATAAATATCCTGCAGCTTCATCCAAAGGAAATTTTAATTTCTCATCGAATTCGTGCCACGCAGATTAAAATCAAACCCGAAACTACACTACAGATAAACCCACCCGGAACTTGAATTTTTCTATGAAATTGGTGTTTGGGAAATATAAATACCCATAGTTTGAAGACGGCAATTTGGCAGATTTGAGGAAATATGATAGTGACAAAAATCCGACTTCAAAATAAGTACATTAAAACGACTACGAAAAGAATACACTGGTTTAACTTATATTGCTGAGTTCACTATTAACACAGCATGATTAATGATACATCAATTTTAAACCACGAATGCAGTGTAAAAACAATAAAACAAAGCAGTAAAAAAAAATGTTAATCTAAAAATGATAATTGTGTTTAAAAAAATCCAAGCAGGGCAAAAATCTTTTTTGTTCGCCATTTCGTAAAATAGTATCACATGGAAAATTAAAATTATTGCATATCTCTGAAAAACACTGGATTTATATCCCATTTTACTAACAACTAGCACTGTGTCAGGCCATAAAAACTGATATAAATTGAGAGGGTCAGCAACTCATATTTTTTAAATGGCGGCCATGTAAACATTTAAGCTTTAATTGTTCAATTTACAAAACTGCAAAAAAAATTTTTTTATTAAATTTATATGCCGACAGTATTAGTTACATCCATAACAAACTTCTATGCAAAGCCTCATTTCTCCGTCATTTTGGATGATAGCCCTACATAAAATAATACAGTTTTTATTAGGTAACTAAGGAAACGATCATCCGATTTCTTTCAGATTTGGCGAATAAGTTGTACTATGATATGCCATACTAATTTATATTTTTTATTAGTGTTAGTCTCTGGTTTTCTGTATAGCGCCCCTTCAAAAATTTTAAGTAATAGTGCTATATCTACGAATATTATTTACAGATTTAACTTTAATTTTGTTAAATGCATCTATGAAAATCAGGGAATGTGCTAATAACAAACTTTTTGTCCTCCATTTATAAAGATCTTCATATGAACAATGGAGGTTTTATGCCATATCTCGAGAATCAAGCAATCGATAAATACCAAAATTTCACGCTAGTATTGTAAAAGTAGGGTATGTAAATGAACAAGTGTTATGTGTGGCAGGTATGTTAAAAAGGGGGTTTATATTAATAATTTACCTTAATTTGTTATATCTTTGAAATGTTTTAATAAAACTCATTGAAATTTTTTATGCAAATAGTACTATAATAAACATGATTTATGCATATAGATATCCACTTTTGCTGCATTTTTTGCAAAGTAGTGTCAGATGAGTAAAATTAACATTTTGCCATATTTACAGAATAATTTAACTAAACTAATCCCCACAAAATTTTGCACACTTACAGAAGGCTATGCAAAGTTACATGCTTTAAATGGGGTCAGACACCTATTTTCAAAATGGTGTCCATATAAATATTTAGAAATATTAGGCATATATTTTTTACTATTTAACCTAATTCAACCAAACTTTTTATGCTGACAGTATCTATTTAACGCATATAACAAAAAAAAATTGTTAGGCGGTTTTGTACGATTGCACAGAGTAAGAAAATAAGTGTTTTATGCCTTATTTCGGGTACCAATGAACCAATTTTCACCAAAGTTTAACACAAGAAGCGTTATGGTAGACCATGTAAACTTATGTATCTTTAGTCGCTTAGGCACTTATTTTCATCTCTATATTGCTGTCAATGAGAAATCAACGCCTACCTACCATCTAAGCTTTAAGAACTTCACTAAAATGTATTTCCACTCATTTAGAGGAAAGAAGGCTCATTAGTTATAAGTAACCTCTTGTTTAATATAAATTTGCTCAAGTACGGTCATTGAAAAAATGCACTTGTGTGTATTTTCATGGTAAATTTGCACCTTGAACATTTGTTGTTCAAGTGGCACAATAATTTTAATGCAGTTATACGATAGGCACAAAAAGGTCCAGATAAGGTGTTTAATTCATGATGGCGTATTTTTACATAATTATTAAAACGTGTGCATCATTGTTAATAAATCTATATATGTTGATGTACCTACATTTGAATTCCTGGCAACATATCCTATTATTTCAACTTTGCAGATGTCTTTCGAAATGACTTATACAAAAGAGTAAATTTAAGCATAACTTTTATGTGTAAATACACACATTTATTTTGAAGTGTAGCTCGTTTCACCTCGGAGTGTGAGGAGTTCGGAACTTGTTTTCTCGGAGATTTGTTATTGGTTTATAGTTCTTCACGGCGTATCTGATAAATTGCGACCCATTGGCTAATGTAACTCAATTACATGCATCCTAGAATTACAGCGTGTCCTCAAATGAGACCCACAGAATTCTCACAAGTTAGTCCATTATCAAATTTTCAGTTAGAAGCTCGACAAATACGGTAGTAAAGACGTTTCGAAATTTATAATTGTTTTGGTTAAAAAAAATTAATGATCTGTATAAGAAACACGCATTTTTCTTAGAAGTTTCATATAAAATTCAAGACACAAAAAAATGCGACATACTTTAAAAAAACAACGTGCATTTATATAAAATGTCAATTTTACAATTTGTTGCAATAATATACAGTAATTATTGTGCGAGTTAAAGAGATGCAAAGAAAAATATTATCTACTACACCATAGTAAATACGTTAGTATTTTATATGAGGTAACGATGTAAGTCACACATGTGTGACTGACCTATTTAACACTAGTTGTAAGTAACATCACATCCTGGATCTTTTTAACCTTTCAATGAAAACAATTTTCCCTAAAAAATTTCAGTCTTCGACCATAAATAATGGTAACTTCAGCTTAAAATTAACAGATGTCATTGAGTCGTATTTTCTCTTCGTCAATAGTAAACTATAAATAGTGAAACTAATGTTTTCTAAGGTATTATCTGTATGCGTGTTTTCTCAAGTAACTACAGAAGACTTAGGGCCCAAACACATTGATACGGTGCGATGCAGCGCTGCGCTTCGCTGGAACCATTTTGAACTGTTATTGGCTCACGTGGTCAGTGGTATAAGTGCAGACGTGTGTGCGGCCAATCAGATTTCAGAATGTAACAAACACACAATGACACCCTACAGCACTGTGTCAATGTGTCCGTACCCCCACATTCTCCCAACTTTCCTGAAACAAAATTGCTGGAAAAACATGATGTTTGAATAAATTTATATGTATGTTTGCAAATCAAACCTACGTAGATGTGAATTCAGTACGCTTACAGTTTTCCATATAATATATGACCAATTCCGATATGATCTCAACGTTAGACAGTGTGTTGGGATTGGGTACTTTTTTTTTTACCGTGAGACATGTAAATTTGGAGGAAGAAGTAAGGTTTTTTGCATACAGTAACAACTTTACTCTGACACCACAAGATATACAATTGGAGGTATTTTATTGTGACAAACACTTGAGGCTATCAAAAAGAAAAAGTTTTCTTATGATCAAATGATAGACCTCCTACCGGAAATATTAAAAACCAGGCTTGCCTTCAGCATACCCTGCTCCCCTCCACTCGTTTTCAATATCAGGTCTAGTTAAAAGAAGTCAGAGACATACATTAGACACGCAATAAGCTTCTGAAATATATTACTTAAAAATTCCGTAAGAAACAGTTGTATACGTGTAGAACTAAAACATAATATAATTAGTTTCACTGAATATTTATTTTTGTATAGTAACTAGTTTAATGATAAGCGTACATTTTGCAATTAATAAAATATTTTTTGCATATTGAAGACTAATTATGTTTCAAACATATAATTTAGTATGTTATTAGTGAAATAAATGCAACGTTGCAAGATTTTTCAGGCAAGATAATTTCTGGGTATTTATTGGTTGTGTGCGTTTTAAAAGGAAATAGCCATTATTTATGAGTAAACCTAACACATATAAGGTAGTTAGCTTCTCATGATTCTTCGGCAGTAAAACGCATCAAAATCACAATGGAAACATTAATTTAGGTGAGTGTTATGTTGAACTTGCTCAAGCCAGCTGTCAAGCCAGACTGTGCCATCATGGTGAGTTAGTTATAAAACTTTTTGTGTATTAAAGAACGAAGTCAAACATAAACATCGTAATAAAATTACGCTAGGTGTCTTTGTAATTGAATTAAGTGAGAAAATATGTTAAAAGTCTTTTCCGCATTAAATATGACAGTTTTAAAGTATTTTGCGTTTGATACAACAAAATTGTGAATATTATAAATTGGAATTGTGAATTTTTAATATGCTTTGTTTTGTTTCTATTTAAATAACTGAATCCTGGAAACTTTTATTGTTAGTCATATTTTTACTACCCTCCTTACATAGTTTTTTTACTGCAAAGTTTGGCAATTAAAAGAAGAGGAAATTGTATGTGATACGTAAACTTTCAATTACTTGATGTACATTATTTTAAAATGAAAGTCGTAGGCCTGGTCATTAAGAGTTTGATGCATCACCCCCCATAGTATTAGTTGTGTATGCACGAGTTTTAAACAAATGTAATCTTATTGTTTTGATGTTTTCGTGCTTTATAACGACGAACTTGTTTTATTGTTTTACTATTGATATTTCTTCATTCATAACCTTGTATTGTTACAATAAATATGAATTTAAAATTAATTAATTGCAGCTTTCACTCTTATACTAACCACTGGCAAAATAAATTTTATCTATGACGTAAAACACATGCTGGAATTTCATATATGATATACGTGATTTGCCAAACGATTTTGTATTGTCAACATTCCGGCAACGCTAGTTCATGTTTTTCATCATCAACATCCACGGAAAAATGTATACATCACGAGAATAAACATTCCGGCTTGGCTCTGTGATCTAATAATTTGGTTTTAGCAATGTTCACTTGAGCTAGAATATGCTGATTCTATGTAAAAGTTATCATTGGTTGTGTAAAAAGTAATATAAATAAGGCAAGCTGTTTTCATAGGTACTTATAACATGAGCAGCAAGCATAATGTGAGAATAAATCAGCAACTGAGACACACATTGGCTGTAACAAATATGTTATAAAAGCATAAGTTTGAAAAATATATATATATATAAAATATGTTTGGAAGTGAAAAGTAAGTACCAAAATAGACAAAGCCTCCCTTACAGTAGCCACATGGTGCACAGGGCAGCACTCACTATCCAACTTATTTGCATATATAGGAATGGTAATCTATCAAATGTTTCGCATCCGCATCTCCATAAAGCTATGAGAAAAAATAATTAAAAAAGAAAAAAGAAATAGAAATTAGGCACAGCTGAAAGGTAAATTTGACAAAATTTCGCATACTTGCATACACTTTGTTGATTTTATAAGTTTTTAGCCTGTAAATAGTTTTATCTCCTATAATATATTATAGTTAAGAATAATATACAGATACTTGACAAGTTAGTCGGCTAAGCCAGTTCCGTGTTTGATTTCAGAGTTTACAGATTTTGGGCAGCATCAATAGTCTTGCGAGAAAGCCAGGGAGGATGAAATTGAGAAGAATGTGGAGCAACGCTGGAATGCGACGCCGAGGGAAACGAGACACTCCCGAGAAAATCCACCCAACAGAAGCATCTTCGAACACTATTTCCACGTATCATAATCTGAGTGTTACTCCGTCGGGATTTGAACCGATATTTACTTAGTGAGAGATGAGAGTCGTATCCACTACGCCAACCACGGACCCACGTTCGACATGGAAAACACAGTATTCGCGTATTTGTGTGTCAAATATTCTTAATTATTTCATCATTCATACTTCAAATACACTTCAATAAATCCATCACAACTACTGAAAAACATTTAATTTCCATCTTCAGTGGTTTGATAAATTAGGGCTCGAAAATGTGTCCCTAAATATTCGTTCTCGAAGAAGGCAAGAAATGCAGCAGAGTGAAGCACGTCGACAACCCAGTACTGCTAACAATCGTGCGAGTGATCTCTCGGGATGTTTCAACCCTCCAGCCCAAGACTACATCCTCGGGCCCGCCTAAGAGGCACGCCTGACCTTGAGAGGGACAATACTTCCCCTACTGCGGCAGGCAATTGCCAGCCATCCCCTCCCTTCCCTCGTTCGCAACTCCGGGTGAGACGTGAAAAATCACGTAGCTAGTAGATAGCAGCACGAGGTGGGATTCAAAATACGCGAAACATAGGTACAGTTTTAGTTCAATTTCATTAAATTCAATGCTATTCAATACATTTTTTTGGCATAATTTAACTCAGAAAACTGTAGCTCATTCCTCTAAAATTTTTGTTTTAAGCATTTCTATTACAATTAACTGAAAATCATCCTCAATGTTACACTATTTCCACAATTTTAAAAATACGTTTTACATTGATAGAAGTGAAAAAAATAACCGTAGCTCGAACAATTCAAGTTTTTACTTATGCGGGAAAGAAATTCGGCGCTATACCTTTAATAGTTCCAAAATAATCATTATTACAAAACCACTGTTTGTTTCTCACTCGAGATGGGACTATATACCACTCTTAACAATGAGATCTTGAGAACCGCTGAGTGTGTTTGAGGTGAGAATGGAGCAGCGCTGGAATGAAAAGGAAGGATAAACGGGAGATCCCCAAGAAAACCCGCCGACCAGTGGCATCGTCCGAGGTTGCATAGTTGTTCTCATGCCGATGTCGAGATTGGGAGCGTTTTTTATTTCGAAAATGTAATTAATAAATCTTCTCCGAAATGTTTCAGTCTTTTCATGAAAATAAGAGGATTACAAATATTTGAAAATGGTTACTTGCAATTAATTTTTTATATTCGCTGTACTTTAGACAAATTATACACAAAGTCGGTCCTAGCAAACTTTTATGATAGATAAATTGAATGGAATGAGTATCACTAAGTTTCGTGCACCGAATAAGGCTATGCTAACGTTGGAAACCATTGCCGATTCCTTGAAATTGCTAATAAATGTGTGAAAAAATTATAGGTATTCAAAGGTGCATTTATAACATAAATATCAGAATATAATGCGTAGGTTTCAAAACTGTAGTGTACTTAAAATTTGAATTCCTGAAGTATAGGTTATGGCCTAATTGGGAACCTATGTTGAAAATAAGGCCAGGCATTTAACACATAGTTTCATATTATGTAATATGTTGTATTTTATATAACTGAAGCCAGAAAGCACAAATCATCTTTGTTTTATACGTTTTTTATAAAAATGTTTACAAAAATATCATTCATAAAATATCAACCACAATAATACCATACATACTGCATGTATTATCACAATATGTTCACAAACATGGAAGGTTGTATTTAAGAAAAATATTTGAGTATTAGTAAAAAAATTACCCAAGAAAATCTGGAAAAAAAACAAAATACTATAATCAATATTATAAGAGTAACACTCCAAAGGTTCGACACAATAACATAAGCTTTTCACAAATATCGCACAGTTTACAATCAGTTAATCTGAGTTGAAGGACTCTGAGCAATCCTACATAATTATCATGTTTGGCATGACAATGCGAAAACATTTTTCATGGAAATACTTAAGGCATGTTACATATGATCACGTCAGCCACTGCATAAATTTCACAGAGGGAATAATACCAGCTTTCTTTCCGTACGTTCTTTCCATTTGTGCTGGGATGATCAAAATCGCCAAGCAATTCCCATTTTGTGTTTCACTTCATCCGAATCTTGTGATTTGATTCTAGTCTTGGCATCTTGCGTGTCATTGGTTCCTTATCCTTACAATCCCGTGTGTCCGTATGTCCACTCGCCTGTATGAATCATTGGAGTTAGGCTTAACAATGTTTCCACAACTATTAAAAAATAATTCAGTGAGCATGAACTATAAAAGTTAACACAGAAAATGTATGTATTATTTTATATATGAAGGTATATTTAGCTTGCAGCTATATTATTTTGAGATAAAATTAAATATTATAGTTCTTTAATACAGGTAATTATAAGTATCATTAGTAAAATGCAGAAAGTTTACATAGCTCGTTTCTTTTCTTAAGTTATTTGCAAAAAATTAATATTATAATTTAAACCAAAGGAATGTATATTTGTGGATCTATTTAATGAAAGGCTTATAAGTGGGGGCAGTGATATTTCGGNATCTATTTAATGAAAGGCTTATAAGTGGGGGCAGTGATATTTCGGGAAAAGATTTCGAGACAAGATACAGTACAAAGCACTGTAGGGTCGTCCGGCTTCTTTGATTGGCTAACAAATGTTCTGGCTCGTGTTAAATGTTTGCGCACGAATCACGAAGGTTCAGTGTCGGAGTCACTTAGTCCTGAGTGGCTTGGTCGAAGACGGACACGGCACCAGCAGCCAACGGAGGTATAACAACAGCTGAGGCGTGTGTGTATATAGTATTGAAGTCTGCTGTGTGCTCCGATGTTTTACGTGAAAAGTCACCGGCCCTACTTATGAGATCACTTTCCTTTGTGTGTGTGTGTGCGCGCGCCTGTGTACGCCTTTCTGTGTGTGTGTGTGCGCGCGCCTGTGTACGCCTTTCTGTGTGTGTGTGCGCGCGCCTGTGTACGCCTTTCTGTGTGTGTGTGTGTGCGCGCCTGTGTACGCCTTTCTTTGTGTGTGTGTGTGCGCGCGCCTGTGTACGCCTTTCTGTGTGTGTGTGTGCGCGCGCCTGTGTACGCCTTTCTGTGTGTGTGTGTGCGCGCGCCTGTGTACGCCTTTCTGTGTGTGTGTGCGCGCCTGTGTACGCCTTTCTGTGTGTGATCCTCCAAATAACATTTGAATGTGTAAACCGAATTTAACGAAACTCGGTTCACATATAGTACTTACTATGGACAGCCTACTCTCATAAATTCCAACCAGGCCAGGCACATACTTTCAAAATGGTGGTTTATGGTGCTATGTTATATTTCGGGAATTACTCAGCATATATTAAACCTAATTCTGTAGGTTTACAGTGCGTCATGTAAGTATCGAGTTGTGAGTATTGTTGTCGGTCCACCATTTTGGAAGATAGCACTACATTAAAACATAAATATTTCACAATATATCTTGAAAACTACTGGACCTATTCTCGTCAAATTTGGCTCCTAAAATGCTGTAGTAGGTCATGTACGCATTGAGATTAATATCGATAAGGCACATATTCAAAATGGCAGTCATACAAACATTGAAGTTTGTTTGATATAACTACCATACCGTGCAACTAATTTCAACTAAACTTTGTATACTGAAGTAGATATTACAAGCATCACAGATGCCAACAAATACTATCTTCTGTCCGCTATTTTGAAATTTACAGCCACAGGAACTAATAATTTTTGTATCATAACTTGGAAAATCATATACTTATTATTACCAAATTTGACAGAAAATAAGTACAACGATCGCCATATATATATATATATCTGTAAAATGGATCAAACACTTTTTTTCATAAAGGTGACCATACAATATGAACATGATAGCTTAGTATGCTGAATATATGAAAACTTGTAACCGATTTCAATGTAACTTAATACAATGGCAGAATATATTACGAAGATCAAGTGTGATTATATGGGACCGGTTTTGTCTGCCATTTCATATCATAGTTCCACCATGAGTAAAAAAAAAATTTCATATCAAATATCAGGAGACGATCCACACATTGCTGCTAAATTTGGCCAACAAGTAGTTCTGTAGTAGGTGGTGTAAACTGGCATGTTTTAAGTGGGTCAAACATTTATTTTCCAATTGGCGACCCTACAGGTATTTGAGCTTAGTATGCATATACATCGTCAAAACCGTGCAATACGTTCCAACTTAGCTTTGTATGCATACTGGCAGTATAAACAATAATTACAACTATCACATGTCTGCACAATATCTTTTTGCCCGTCATTGTGTACTATAATGTCATATGATAAAATGTAATTTTATTGTCACATCTCTGGAAAAAAAATAATCTCATGTCTACCAAATTTGGCAAACAAGCAGCACTGAGAAGTTCACTGTGCAGTTCAGTTAACAGCAACTGACTTATTCAACAGTCACTTCAGCCTATTTAACTGATGAAGTAGTGAAAAATAGCCTGTTTTCCTTCACTTATTTATTTAGTGACATTTTCCACTGACTTAACCGTTTCATACACTATTTTTCAGTGATTGGTTTTTTGACTTTCGGATCAGTTAAACAACAAGTATCAAATAAATTAACGATTAAACTATCAAAACACATAACAGTTTTTTCAATGCAGGTGTTGTCTTTTGTAATACCGTTTTTCGAGGGATTATGAACATTCAGTAATTCATTTCATGTTTACGTCTTTTATTTCGTTTTCATCTTATTGTAATATCCCTGTTTTGGAGGTTTAAATTGCATTAAATGTGATGCAGTAAGTGCACTTTCACTTGCACAATAAATAATATTTTTTTAATTATAAGAATGTGTTTTATGAGAATTCCACAACATATGAAACGTTTTAGTAATATGTTTTTACTGTTTGTATTTTTGTATTATTCGTATTACTTTACATTATATATAGTTTTTATTAATTTTTCAAATTTTTGTTATAGTGATAATTTGTTTGAAGTTGCAACCTCTCACATGAATATTAAATATTTACCTATGAAATTCATGTATGCCTGTAGTGTTGGTAGTTGATCCAAGAGAAAACACATTAAATTACCACAAAGAAGTTCAAAGATGTGATAGTGTGTCCATACAGTATGTATACACCATAAAATTAAGTTTTTTACATTAAAAAAGCCAAAAATGAACATTTGCCTTGTTACTTTAATTAACGACGGTTCCCATTATGACAAAGTCAATAAATTCACAATTGTAAAAATGCTTTCCCAAATAAATGGTTGATATCCCTTAAAATATTGAAGCTTTAAAAATACTGAGGCTTATTTGAAATTGATTGGCACGTATCACATAGATATACTTGTGTTTAAAATATCTTTGTATAAGAAAAGGTTTCCAACTGGCTGACTCACTCACTCATGAACGCACAGTCCAAACCATCGGACGAAAGAGTATGAAAATTATGAAACGCCCTCCCGTTAGAGCGCAGGAGCACACTTAGAAATGATTTCTCGAAATTCAACCCTTAAGAGCGTTAAAAGCGGTCAAATGCGTTTCCTAAGAATCTGCATTAACCCGGTATGATATCGATGTGGTCCTTGCTTCGAAAAGTAGCCATTAAACATATCTTAATACCAATTTTATGATTGTTGATATTCTAACCGCTAGGGGATTGAAAAGGGTTAACATGTTTTTTTGTAAGAGTTATCTGAGCTCAGTAATCCGTTTAGATATCAGTATGTTCTTTGTTCGAAAATATTGACTATACAACTAATTCAAAACTTATTTCAGCATAATTTCAATTTGTTTTCAATTTTAATATGTTCCATTAATTACATTGTTCCCACGCCTGTAAACTTCAAAACGACATGTTTTGTAAAAATTATAGAACTAAAAAAGTTTGAATAGAAATGAAATCTGTCTCTTACTGAAAAAAAAGGTTCCAATTCACTTACAGTCACAGAAAAAAAAAGTTGTAAGAACTGAACAGAATCAATAATTATATAGTCAGTGAAATACAGGTTCAACCTAAAATAAATATGCGTCTTAATAGCTGTGACAGAGGCCGTTCACGATAAAGTGAGCACTTTTGAAGCCCTTGTTACTTTGTGCTTTTAACAATTTTTTGTCATTTAACCACCTTTCTAAATAAATATTGCCATGTAAGTAATAAGCCCAGTGTGTAAATTCCACCGCACTGTTAACTTATAACCCTACAATAAAATATATTTGTTGACTACTATTCCAAATGAGAGGAATTTCAAAAGTGCTCACTTTACCGTGAATAGCCCATATCTCCTAATCTCGTTCAGATCACGATTTATACTGCGGAAATAATATTATTTGTAGTTTTTTTTTTAAGAGGGAAATTGGATATTGTGCCAATTCCAGTTGCACAGTAATCTTTGTGTTGCAACGTTTAGTTTGTTTCTGGGAAACAGAACTGTCAGAAATATAAACTTGCGAATCACGTACAGAATTGTCTAAATCCCATGTTATAACAATAGCGAGACTTTTCGTGTATATTTTGTTTTGAAACAAACCTGAACTTTTATTCGCTACAATAATATTTAGAGAACATAATTTGAATGCATTTCAGTAGCATTAAAACTAGAAATGCTCTGTGGACCAAATTAATTTATACAATATTTATGATGTATTTTGGAAGCGAATCTAAAAATAGTTTTAAAAAAAAATTGCCACAGCTGATGTTACGAGCATTGAGCAGTGTCAAAACATACTAGATAATTAGCATAGTTTGCTTAAGTTGTACGAAGGGATAGAAATCTCTAAATAGTATAAAACAAAGTAGCTTATTCGTGTCTGTCTGTGTATTAGCTTAGTACTTCTAAACTACTTCATGGATTTTGATGAGGTTTTCATCATCGTTTAGAGAATTTCTTGAGAAAGGTTTTGGTGTACAATATATTTATATTTAATATAAGGATAGTAGAGAAATGTTGACGTTTGTCGTAAAAAAACGCTTTTCGTGCGCTTACATGGCTTGCGCTGACTAAACCATAAGAGATACATCAAATTAATGAACTACAGAATTGTAGCTCTCAAAAAGGTAAAGAGAAAAGTCCGCGATAGCATATGCTAATCATTTAAGGATGACCCACAGTAACCATTTTTGTCTTTCAAAGTTTGACCAAAAACAACGGTTCACATGCGAAGCCGTTTTGACTAACATCGTATAAATCCTTATTCAATTAAATACGTCAGTTACCTTAAGCATTTAGTTAGGATAAAATTTGTCCTTTACACCATATCATTTAAATGAATATCGTAGAATATATCACAGGTTCTCCTATTATACCCGAGCAAAGCTGGGCAGTTCTGCTAGTAAAGTATAAATCTGTGGACAGAGTTATAAGTGGAAGATGCTGTCCATAGCGCGGTGGAGTTCATCAACAGCATCTACCCGCCCGGCCTATAGGCAAACCACTTCCTTTCGCTGCGCTAACGTCGCCGCAAAAACCGCTACAATAGCACCGGGCTATAAGCGAAGGTTCTGGCAGACAGATGCAATCACGGATCTTCACCGGATGTGCAGTTCGGAATAAGGTTTCGTAACGCGCGTACATCTCATTCCGTGCGAGCACTCTTTCGAATTTAAAGGAATGCAACTAACTCCCTCTCTAGGTCTGTTTCGATATGACCATAACAGTGGTCGAGAGAGTGGCAGGGGGAGATTAGCGGGAGGACTGCTCTTCACATGGATAGCTCACCTTTATGTTATTTACGGTAAAGTGGGAGCTTTTTAAGGCCCTCATATAAAACATAATAACAACCAAAAAAAAAATATTTGTTGTGGCATCACTTTTATATTAACATATTGTCGAAAGGATACGAATAAATCAAAGTAACTTTTAATAACGGACTTAAAAAGTTCTCACTTTACAGTGAAAGGCCTATAGCCACTGGTAGTTCTAGCAACTGAGGTCAGAACCACTAATGTGGTGTACAAAGAGATCTTTCGGAGAAGAAAATTAGTAACTGCTTCATGTGGCGCAAGCGGACGAAGCCGTGGTCCAGAAAGCTAGTTGTATACGTATAGTCCTTAATGTTTTATTCAAATAACTTGAATCTTGTGCAAATAGTTTACTTATAAGGCGCAGTGTGCAATATGCAGTATATAACTGAAAAACAGAGCTACTAGGGGCAGCGGTGGCCAGGGCGGTGGCGTAGTGGCCAGGGCGCTCGCCTCCCACCACGGCGATCCGGGTTCGATCCTCGGCGGGTTCACTCCCGGATTTTCGCATGTGGGAATCGTGCTGGATGATTCCGCTTGCCAGCGGGCTTTCTCGGGGCACTCCCGTTTCCCCCACCCTTGCATTCCAGCGCCGCTCCATTCTAGGGTTTCATTTCTGTCATGCTCGGGGATGATGGTCACCCACGGGTCCCAGCTGGAAAGACCGTCACTCGGAGGGTGTTGCCTTGCCCTGGGTGCACTTCCCACACGCCATTATTATTGCAAAGATACTTCTGCAATCTCCCTAAAGAAAAACAATTTATTGCTGTATAAAGTAATTCCTAAGAGTGGTTTTCACTTATGTAAGTACACATGAAACACTCGTTTTAATATTACAGGTATTATTAATGTTGGGGCGCGGCGTGTACCAACGATATACGACAGGGCGGGGATAACCAGCTACTACAAAACCAGTGGCTATTATAAGAATGTACCTTGAGAATATTTGGGATAGCCACGTTTACTTTATCATAATTCCAGGGAGTCACTTCGCAGCCATGTGGTGAACGGGCTGAACAGAACATTGTCCGAGCCAGAGCCCTGGCGTGAATGAAAATATTTCAAATCCAGTTCAATTATAAATTACGTACGTATTGTATTGGATATCACTTTTATACGGTCTCCTCATCTTTAGCCTTAAAATACGCATGTAAGACGTAAAACGAAAAACTTGTAATTGTTCAAACATACCTTTCATTATAATTATTACAAAATCCGTCTTCAATCAGTATGTCAACAATAATGTACCGCCTAATAGTTCACCTTTACGTAATAATTTAAATCATGCCCTTCTAAAGGATTCGCTTGTGAACGTTTACCTTTAAACCCAGTTTTGACAACTAAGAGCACCCATTTCACGCAATATGATTCTGTGTAGTAAAACAGGATCGCAAAACGGCGCTATATCAACTGCGAACTGAACGACAGAAAGTGATAGAGATGAATCGATTGAAGTTTCGTTAGCTGGAGGCCACATTCAAGCCCACTTGCATCGCAAGTATGCGTATCATTTTAAATTACTGCTTCGGAAAACAGAGGTTCAACTGCTGTATCCAAGGATATTTTAGCACATTCAGGCCTGACGAATAAATATGTTTACATTACGTTCAGGAAGGAAACATTCATTCGGTACTGTGAAGTGCGAAACTAACTGTCTAATGGTTTTCTCGTAGGTAAAGGATTCTTTAACTGTCTTACTGTTCTCCGTTACGACAGCTTCGTATCAATATCACCAAACAGAGAGCCTGAACTTTATCGGTAAAGTAGAGCACTTATCAAAACTGGTATTGTATGCATCTCGTGAAACCAGAAATCAATGTGGGTCTGCGAGGCTTGATGCATGAACGTAAACTAGAAAAATTTATACTTTTCTCTAACAAGTGAAACATTTTGCATTCCACGTAATTGTTTCCTTGTGGTCTGGTGATAAACGCGTCCATGTTTTCCTACAGCCCTTTGCCTCGTAATTTTAAGAGCCTTGCCAAGCTTCAAAGAATTTCACTTTTCCGGTTCATATGGGATAATATAAATAAGAGTACGAGAATGGGATGACGCTAAACAACTAAGTTCTTCGACGCATGGGGATGCATGACACTGTAAACTGAAGGAGGGGGTATAGTGCTAACCTATGGCCCTTAAAACTCTCGCACGGTGGTCGTCCATTCCCAAAGAAAAGAGAAATCTTTCGCTAAAATATATGCAAAGTCATTCAGCAGCTTTCCAGGTTGCTCACTGCTGACGCACCTGTATACGAAAACGACCATGTTGATTCGTTAGTGGCAGAATGCTTTGAGATTTGTCAGTACTGTATATGTGACCTTTCTATGCTTAATGGAAATCACCCTGGTTTAGATATGGAAGTATAGTGCAATCGCTCCTTGTCACTGAAAGGCAGATTCGGAAGCCGTTACTGTCGCCTATTTCTGGCGGTATGTCGGGATCATCCAGAACCGACATGCTATGTATGGGTACATTAACATGCCCATTACTCACATTACAATATGACTTTCTAGTTTAAATAGCCGAAATTAAGGGAAAACCAGTTCGCCAATCACCCTGCCTGCCACGGCAGCCATATTGCCTTACTTCTCTCAATTTTGTCAAATGTTCGCAAAGCTGTCTACTTGTCTTCGCAGCTCGCCAATAGCTCATTCATTAGTCTGGTAGATAACGTGTGGTTCATAACGCATGTGTTACGAGGACTTTATTTACATGAGCCATATGAACATCGACAGCAGCTCCCCAGGTCAATTTATTTGAATGTATCACTGCATGAAACATTTAGCGATGTCTTATCGTCAAACGATGCACATATTTTTCAACAATCATACTTATCTAGTAATATTATTAAGGATGCACTGTTTTTATGGCAATGACTGTAATTCGTTGTTTGCGCCTTAATCAGATAAAAATACATTTAAAAACCCACAAAATTTTTTTTTAGCATTGTGAACTTTGTTTTTACTCACATCATGTGAGTTAATAAATCTTACTAATTGTTTCTGTGGTGCGGGTTATAGAGCTCATGAATATGTATAGATAATAGAAAGGACATTTTCATGCGCAACGGTTAAACGACAATTAGAAATTTTTTATGTTCTTATAACGATCAGATTATTGACCAAAATCGTTTTAAATTGGTCTAATGACGTAATAATGGACACTTATATATTTTTGAAGAAGATAACATCAAATAGCTTTATATATGGATGGCAATTATAAAAGATAAATTATTTCTTCTGTGGCAGAGATAAATTTTAAAATTCTCACATTGGGAAAATCGTTTTCGGTAATAAAAATAATTTTAGTTACGCACTCACTAACTTGACATATTTGTTTCGGTCGTTTGGGGTAGGGCCACAGAAAAACAAAATATCAATTTAATAAAATGGAATCTCTTTCAGGGGGATAAATACATCTCTTAGTACTGAGAAAACTCATAACCACTGGGTGAACTATAATACCGGCCACGATAAATAAAAAAACAATCGATATGTAAATAACGAACAGAGTTTCTCACAAATTGAACCAAGAAAGTGATCATAAAATAAACCGATAAAATGCGTCAGAAAATGTAATTAAAATAAGAAACTATGAAAATGGAAATTTTTTCAAAACGGAAATCTGCCGTTTTCTTATGTGTATTCTAAATTTTAATATCGAGACCTATTTCAATATATCCTTACATAGAGATTCCGCTGTTTCCTCGTTTATTTACTATTTATAATTTACTTTCCTATGGACAATTCTCAAAAAATTAGTAAAATATTTGTTGTCCTTATTTAAGGAGACCGCCCGATTGAAGGAATTTCGCACGTGCGAGGCCTAAACGCGTGGGAGCGCTAGGGGCGACCGAGGCATGTGCAGCAACTCTCTCATCGCCTCTACGCGCAAAGCACTGAACTGGCGTGAAGTATTGCCGTCGATAACGCGCCTCTAAGAGACTTTCAGCAGAGACCCCGCGATTTTATAATTTAATAATAATAATAAAGATTTGATTCACGTCCCTATTTCCTTTTTAATGTTTGGTACCAAAATGTTCGTACCTAAAAATGACCGTGAAAACACCCGTTTCAGCCATTTTCACTATCGCGATAGTATCCTTTAGAGCAGCGTTTACTAAACTTTTTCAGCCACGAACCCCTAGGAAATAGAGCACAATTAAAAAAACCGCAAAAAAAGTAAGCGTAGCGATTACGAGACTTTTGGTGGCATTTATTTGTTAATGTTAAATGGTCCAGATATGAGACTGCGGACCCCCCATACATGTACTCGTGGACCCCAGGGGTACGCGGACCCCAGGTTAAGAAACACTGCTTTAGAGAGAAATGGAGGAACTCAAAACCGTATACAGACGGGTAAAGTTTCTTAAATGCTATTCGTAAGCAGACCTCACACTGACCACTTTGACGCTTTTTTAATAAAACTTTTTCTGCACAGAGTTTGATGTCCTACCCAGGCGGCCACCTTAAGGAATTACTCAAAGAAGGGGCCACACGGTGGCAAAGCGACTAGAGTGGTCGCTTCCCACCAAGGCAAAATGGGAACAATTATTGAAGGGGTCACTGCCGGGTTCTCGCACGTGACAATCGTGCCAGGCGATGGCGTTGGTTTATGGATTTTCTAGATAATATCCCGTTTCCCCTCACTGGCATTCCGGCGCTGCTCCACTTCCACCTCGTTTCGTCCTCATCGGATTTCAATACCTCGTTGTTAAAGAAAAAAGTTAGTGGGAGGTAGCGTGATTCTGTGTCGCCAGAGCGCACTGCTAACCGTTTTGTAAATACTCCCAAACCACCCGCTAGATGGCACCACAGTCGTATTTCCTCAACCCCCTTTCGGATCGTTTACAGACAGCAAATGCCATCGATTCTCGGTACTGCCGAGTGCCAGGTAATCAGCATACTTCTATAATGACCTGTTGCTTCTAGGAGATTGCTATCTGCGATAATAATGTGTTCTAGGGTTAGCAGTTACTCTGACCATGTGTATGACAACAGAAATGCCATTATGGAAGTTACGCAAATTTGGAAAGCCAATAATAATCCTTTTTCGTAAACCTTTCACTATTGATAACAATGGTTGGAAGCTTTTAAGATTCGGCATTTTTAAGTTTGTGTAAAATTATGGCAATAAAAATTTACATTTGTTTATATACGATGATGAAGGTATTTGCCCGAAATTCTAATGTGACAAACGGCAAGTAAGTTACTGTAGAGAAAACAGGGATGAATGTGAATTCATATTCATTCGATAATAAAACTTATATTGGCAGTGTTTATTTCGGAGGAATTACTCGAGAATTCTGTTATTTCTCACGATGTTAGAGCATAATATTTGCCCCAAAGATCTTGTTTCGTAGTAATGTAATGTTAGCAGAAATTGTTCCTTTATTGAAATTCAGTGAAAATGTTTTTAATAAAACTTGAGTCGAACAATTATGGGAAGTTTGGAACAAGGGGATAAGGGATCGAAGCTTGGAGCTGTTCATGTTCTGTCATTCCTGTCCTCCGGCGGCCATTTTTGGCAAAAAAGTTTTCTTTTCCCCTCAAAATTTCTCTTTTTTCCCCTCTAAAATTCCCTTTTCCCCCCCAGAAAAGCACCGATAATAGCCTATCATTGTTGCTGCTATACAGAACATTGAACAACCTGTATCAATTAAAGTTAAGAGAGTTTTTTGTACGAATAATAATTTTTTGAGTGATGATCATGTCTTCTGTAAGTGTCATTATTTTTATGGGTACTTTTTTGGTACATTACAGCTTTCATTCTGATTTCATTTGTTTTAATATTAAAGACCTTAATTTACACTCTGCTCTTTATGTGTTCTGTTAGGTACATTTTGCCCTAATCTCTGGGATTTCTGTGGTTTGGTTGCAATGTGTTCTTCCTGAAAATGTTTGAACCTTTGGGGACTGTTTGTTTGCCAATTTATATCTTTATTTGGAAACAGCGGTCATGCCTCAAAATGATGTCCCTGGTAGAAACAGAACGCGCATGTACACTGAAGAGCCAAAAAAACTGGTACACTTGCCTAATATTGTGTAGGGCTCCCCGAACACGCAGAAGTGCCACAAGACGACGTGGCATGGACTCGACTAATGTCTGAAGGTATGCAGGAGGCAATTCACACCATGAATCCTGCAGGGTAGTCCACAAATCCAATCTGCGACAATTTGAGAAAGGGTTGCGCGTATATCTCGTTTAATGATTCTCGTCAGTCGTCGTTTGTCCCGTTCTTTCTCGATCTTTTTCCGGCCGCAGCGATGTCGAAGATGTGATGTTTTACCGGATTCGTGAAATAGTCGTACGTGAACATCCAAATGTTATCGCTACCTCGGAGATGCTATCTCCCATCCCTCGTGCGCCGACTGTAACACCACGTTCAAACTCACTAAAATCTTGATAACCTGCCATTGTTGCAGCAGTAACCGATCAAGCTGCCGACCGCATCGCGTTACTCTGATTGGTTACATTCCTCTGTTATTTGCATACGCACGCCTACACCCGTTTTTTTGGTTCTTCATTGTATTTGCGAATTATTTCTGTGGTCCATATTTCCCTTGTAATCTACTCTGTCCTTCCTTACTACTATTCCTTCTTTTTCTTTTTCCTGTGGATTATTTTGTTTCTTATTTTACTGTGTCCTATTTATATTATTATAAGCTGTGTGTTTGGTCTCCTTAATATTTGCTTTGTATGTATTCCTACTTTTATTTTTATTTTTATCTCTTTCTTGATCATTTCTGTTTGTGTAATTTTTTTGGAAATATCTCATGTTCCCAAATTAAAGGACACACTGATTTTGTAGCCTACTACCCGAATTTCCATGGTTGTTATTTGTATTTATTTTTATTCTAGGCATATGTTGTGGAATGAAGGAGTAACCATTTGTTCTAGGTGTGCAATATCTGCTGGCCTTTTGTGCATATGTTGGGTTGAAGTATGCTGGATGGACGGAGGATATTTACACACTGTACTGCTTTTTTTTTTTTTTTGTATTCTGGAATTTCTGTGTGTTAGGTGTAGGATAGTAGACATACATAGGTTGTTTGAGGAGAGAAGTATGGGCATGGCATTGCTGAGATGTAGAATCGAAAAGGTGCAACTTGGAATAAGGGAGGTGAGTGCATTATGGGTGTTTTGTTTGTGTTGAATCTTCTTTTATGTTTAAAATATATTTGTCTCTCTGTCTCTTTTAATTAAATGACCTGTGTTCATTTTTCTGTATTTCATCTACATTTGTGACATCTTTGTAAACTGAAAGTTTATAAATATCTTCTTTGAGTTGCTTAATTTGATTTTCCATATAGGTGCTTGCTGGCCTTGTGTGGTTTTCTATATAATGTTTGTATCTACGTGTGCCTGTTTAAATATGCGTAATGTTGTTCATCATGTCCGCTAATGTGATGTTTTGCATGACATTTAATTTGTCCACCACTAATGGTGCTAAAGAAATCCGCAGTATATCTTTAATAACTTCCTCTAGCCTGCTATTTTTAACCTTATTTGCCAGAAACATTATTTCCTGAACTTGTACAGTGGGTGATTCATTAGGGTTCTGCCACCTGTTGTACAGTTGCATTTTGTATTTTTTGATAATCTCATCTGTGACAAACAGATTCATTAATTCCTGTGTTATCCTTTGACATGTGAGTAGGTGGTGTTCAGTTATGTTTAAAATGTTTTCATAAACTCTTTAAGCTGGACCTGTTAGCTGTACTTGTAATATTACAATTTTCATTTCTTCATTCCATTGATTGATTTCCGCGCCTGTATCAAATTGTTTTATCAATTAAAATATGTATTCTTCTTGACTGCCATTAAATTTCTCTAAGGGCACTGGTGGTGGTTGTTCAATTTTGTTTTGAGATTGGGTATGTGATATGTCAGTAATTTTATGTGGTGTTGTATTTTCTTTTTCACTAAGCTGTTTCAGTACTAAAACTGCGTCTACATTTTGAGAACTTTGCCCTACTGTATTTTGAATAGGGATTTCATAGTCAGCAGTGCCAGTGCAATATTGAACTCTACGTATATCTAACTGTGTGAACAGAAAACTTTACAAGTATTGTCTCTAGAAGGTTTGTGCATTTCTTGTTTGTTTTCTGTTTGAGTTTCTCCTTGAATCAATAAAATTTGCTGTGCATTTTCCTTTTGTATTTCTTGGCATTGGGTTGGCAGATATGTTATCTAAAAATCTTTTCAAAGGAGATTGCTTTTTAGGAGTATGAGTCATTTAATTTGGTTTTATCAAGTATTAACTGTTTATAAAAAATTATTACATTATTAATCTACTAGTGGAATAATAATTGACCACTGTTCTGTAGAGCGCGGGATGGTGGGGACNTGCATTTCTTGTTTGTTTTCTGTTTGAGTTTCTCCTTGAATCAATAAAATTTGCTGTGCATTTTCCTTTTGTATTTCTTGGCATTGGGTTGGCAGATATGTTATCTAAAAATCTTTTCAAAGGAGATTGCTTTTTAGGAGTATGAGTCATTTAATTTGGTTTTATCAAGTATTAACTGTTTATAAAAAATTATTACATTATTAATCTACTAGTGGAATAATAATTGACCACTGTTCTGTAGAGCGCGGGACGGTGGGGGTAAATTAGTCGGTGGTGGAAGTGACTCGCTTGTTAAACAAATAGTTAGGGATCTTAAAGGGGCTCCACCATTTTTTATGATCTGACTCCAATCATAATAAGATCATGAAAAGAAATGACACTATCTTGTAGAAGGGTAAGTTAAGAAGATGATGACTTAGAGAAAGAGTAAATAAAGTATTTAATCTCCATCTCCAGCAGTTATAAATTGTTACATGGAATTTAATGCATGAGGCCAACGGAAGGAAGGAAGGTAAGGAAGATTAATTGGGTTAGAGAGAGAGAGAGCGCGCATGATAACGAAGGAACTCGCCCGGTCTCACTCTCTGGCCTCGCTGCCCCGAGGTAGGACGTCGCCGCACCTGGTCCAGCAGCTGACCTCGCCCCTTAAAAATCGCCGACTACCCCAACGACCTTTCTCGCAGCCCAGTCCATTCTTTGCGCCCCTACCCGTGAGTTCATCGACGCACTGCATTGTGATTGGCTCCCGTTGTGCACTAGAGGCGGAGTCTGCTTGTAGTTCGTTACAGTTTTCCAGGAACATCCCGATGTTTGCTGGACCCACATTCTCTGCTGTTCTTTGCACGTCGCCACGACAGTTCAGACATTCCACTCAGGCTCGCTGTTGTGGTTTCTTAGTTTACCAAACTCGTCTGTGGCCTCCTTCATAGGTATTGTTTTTGACAGGTGGTGAACAACGGGGCCGTGTATAACAATATACAAGAAGCCATTCAGAATTCCATTACTTTGCTTACTGAACTACTTTATTGAAAACAAAACCTATCAAACTGGTAGTAAGTTGATGAATAATAATTTACTTAGATCATTGGTAAACATAGATAAACTACAACAGTATACCAAATTAAAAAAAATTAAAAGCCTGTTTAAAAGGAAAAGCATTATATTATCTAAATAAATTTTTTAACTACTGAGTAAATATTATAATTTGTTATTGCACCATGTAATGTACTATGTAGGTGTTTAAAAATATTTGTATTTATGTATTCATTGTATGTATTATGTCAATTTATTAATTTGTGTATGAAGGTAACAGGTTTAACATAAAATTAAAACAAATAAAGAACTGTATCTGGAAACAATTAAAAATAAGTTAAGAAGTTGTGTTTCAAATTGTTTCGGTGTACATTTGTATCTGTGTGTTATTGTCATGCCATTATTTTGATCTGGGCATACTACTCCTGGAGAGTACACATGAAGGGTACATATACATATGGAGTGTGCTATCCTGGTGGAGCATCATGCAGAGATGAAAAAAATGGCATGGATCAGAGTGACGTGAAAACTGAAATAAGCCTCAAAATGGACGAGGGAGGAAAAAACCCACGCATTACAGCAATGCTTGATTCGNTGACGTGAAAACTGAAATAAGCCTCAAAATGGACGAGGGAGGAAAAAACCCACGCATTACAGCAATGCTTGATTCGATTTCGAATAAGAACAATTCTTGCGGGATCTGGGGTTGAACCATGAAGCTCAGGGACGGAACGCTATAGACTAATCACGGTAAAGTGAGCACTTTTTGAAGCCCTCTCATTTGGAATAATAGTCAATAAATATGTTATATTGTATCGTTAGACGTTAACCTGCGAGTCCCATGAAATATATACAATAAGTTTATTACTTTCATGTCAATATTTATTTTAAAAAGTGGTGGAAGGATAAAAAATGGTTGATAGGAAATAATTAACAAGGGACTTAATAGTGCTTACTTTACCGTGAACAACCTATAGTGGAATGACCACTGAGCCCGCTGACAGTACAACGTATAGCGTAACTCATCAAGTAAGGTTTAAGGAAGCAGTCGTTTCTTTTATTCACGGAGAATATTTGTACTGGCAAGCGATAATCAAACATAGGTTCGTTTTCATGTCACAGTCAGAGTTATTATATTACACAGAAACATTAGTCAGTCGAACAAACATAGTGAACGTGGCATAAGCGTTACTTGCATATAAAAGGAGTGAAAGATTGCGCATGGAGATTATAAGGTTATGAACATAAAATGAGGACCTCGGGGTTTATATCAGAACCATTCGCGTTGGTCATAAAAAGTGCCTCCGCTGATGTCGAGTACGAATTATGACCTGCTCGGCCTCCACGTGTCTTGGCCACGCGGGAAACGTAAAATATTAATGCCCGGTCGTGTTGCTGACCAACAGCTGAGCAGCGGCAAATGGGAGGATTACACGCCAGTAATTAGTAATCTGTGAACGGCTTCGCCTCTCAGGGAGCTGGGGAACGTGACGTTGTGCACTGCGCTGTGATGGGCGATTACCTTGCCGCGGTACCCAGCTCAACTAGCGAGCACCTGGGACATTTTGAGATTGGAGCTTTTATGCTCGCAAGAATTGCTACAGTTTCAGTTACTAAAGTCGATAAAGAAGGGACAGCAGTTTGTGTTGTAGCAGCAAAGTGAAAGAATTGTAGGCATTTCCTCAAAAAGAAGCATTAATATTGGAATCGATCTTCAGTAAACCACGTTCGTGTCCAGTACTTTCCTCCGTTGAACTGAAACTGCACTACGGAAGACGGATTAATAGGGTAAAACAGCATTCTGAGTAATTCACGTTTTTAGTTTTCTTTCTTAAATTGAAGAGAATACACGAGTTCATAACTAAAATTTGTATTTTAAACTAACAATTCAAAATATATCTATGAAATGTTCTGGGTACATTCTTAAAACCATAGTGTATCGAATTTTATGAGTCTCCCAAAATAAGGTACTTAGATCTATATGCCCGTCCCGTACACTTTAAAAACATTTTATTAGCTGCAAACATTCTTAGTTTGCTGCAAAAGAAATGTATGGTCAAACATCAAACACTGAAAAGTAGATTTGCCACTAACAAAACTTTGGTTAGTTTTATATATTTATGGAAATCATAATCCTGCATTGTGATTAAAATAATTCAGCAATAACCTTTGAGATCGATTCAGTTACTTTTTTATGAAGATTAAACTATTATGACGATGATATAAGGAATGCGTTATTTGGTAAAGTGGCATTTAGGGATTTTCGTTAGGTACCAAAACTACAACTGACGAACGGAAAGTTTTAATATCACATTAATTTCTTCAGTGTACAACGTCATTTATTTTCTGTAAACAAAACAAATTGAATAAAATACTTCTTTTCTATTAAGAAAATGGCTATTGTCATAAAACAAATATTTATAAAAGAAAAAAGTATAATAAGAACGAACCCAAGTTTTTAAAACATTTCCGTTGAATTAAAGCAATATTTTGTTAGTTCAAACGAAACAGTGTCAAATAAATGTTACTGTTTGTTATACAAAGAGCTTTGAAAGTTTTTTTGCAGTGTAGACCGTCTCAATTCCACTAAACGATGAAGATTTTGTAGGATCGCCATGCAACGACCTCACGGTGACGCGTTCAGGACGATTAGGAAAAGCAAAGTTCTTAATCGTTGGTTTGCTATTGCCTTTCGCAACACGGAGGTGAGAAAAATTCCGAGGGTCTTTGCAGAGGAGTGCAGTATTAACAGCAAACCACACCACAATAAAAATTAAGCTATTTATTAAAAAACTGAAAAAAGTATTTTCTATTTTATGTCATTTTCTTTGACCAGTTTGGCTTTCAAATGCACAATACGACTGAACAATTGATTTATACATACTCCGTGCAACGCTTTGTAGTAAGTCCCAGAAAGTCCACCATACGACGTAAACTTTCGAAAACCAAAATAATACAAGAAAAATGAAAAAGGAAACAAGCGTTGGCTGTTCTCAAAAAAAAAAATGTGCAACCTACAATTAATTAAATATACGGAATTTAGTGATAAACGACAATAAATAGTTACAAAACCAGTATAGTGACCAGAAGTCAAAAAGCAAGGATATATAAAAAATAGGAAGAAATGTTTGGTTAAAAAACGAAGTCACACAAACACATAATTTTTCTGTAGTTCATTCACAGTTACTTCCAATTTTTCTGAAGCCCTGCTTAAAGTTCTACTTCCAGGATATTTATCCGCCTCATGCAAACAAAGCTTAACCGATTCTAGAAAATTACACCACAGGGACCACTCATTGCATACGTGCGTACTCAACGTAATAATATACTGCGTGAGAACTATTTCTTACGAAGTATTACTGTCACACCTATTTTCACACAGTTTTTAGTCATTTTAATTGTATTCAAATATTATAATTTATTAATTAATTTTAAGTTAAAGTTCAATTTATTAAAAAATAAGTTACTTTTATGATAAGAGAAGTATTAAACTCTCGTGATCCACGCCATATTTATAAAACAGCCAAGTACGTCTTGCGTGAGTGATTTTTCGAAGGTTTAATTCAAAAAGTAAGAAGATACCGTGAATGTGCCATAGAAACTTTCACCGTTAAATTGACCCAATCACAGCTCGTAGTCCCATAGTTACACGCAACATGAAGTAAACTCTGCAAATCAGTTCAGAGACTTCACTGTACGCTGGTAAAATTTGCCACGTATTAGCATAAATATATGTGGAATTTATAATATAATGCAGGGTAGTTCGGAGCTAATGTTAGGGAACGCGGCCCATAATTACGGGGTACGAAACTGAGCACTATACATACAAAATACGGAACCTCTCCTTGATTCTCTTCGGGGATTCGGAGACGAACATCGCCGGGGCTACAAAAAAAAAAAAAAGAGTTCTTCGCTGTCGCAACCAGAATATTATAGTATATTCACGGTTACTTCCAAATTTTCTGAAGCCCTGCTAAAGTTCTACTTACAAGATATTCCTCCGCCTCATGCAAATGAAGCTTAACCGCGTCTAGAAAATTACACCACAGGGACAACTCACCGCATTCGTGCGCACTCAGTGTAATAATATTTTACATAAGAACTATTTATTTCCAGGCATTACCAACACGCTTATTTTCTCTCCGCTTTTTATTCATCATATTTTTTAAAAGTAATTTTATGATTTGAAGATAAAATGTGAGTAAAAGTTAAATTTAACTAGAAGCAGTTTCTTTGCGTTAATACAAGTATAAAATGCTTGTGACACACTAAATACTATGGAAGCACCTAACACGTCATGCATGGGTGGATTTTTCAAACGTTCGATTCAAAACTTGTGAAGAAACCGCGAATAGAATCGTTACATCGGCAGTTATAAAATTCATGTCACTCACATCTGTAACTGAAGTCTTAAAATGAAGAACAAACCACTTTTTCAGGAACACTTAACATTATTACAAACGTAAAAGTCACTTGCGTCATTCACGTAAATAAATACTGTTTTTTGTGCGAACGTAGAACGAGATTGGTTAAGGTGGTGGCATAGAACACATTTTGATTCGTGTTAGAATTCCTCTGTTTTATAAAAGTAGATTAGTTTATACGTAGCGAAGCACCCGCATAACGAAAATGAAACTTTTATTTTTGTAATTTCACATACATCGGAAATACGAAAGAAGAAAAAAAAATATAAATAAAAATAGTTGATTTATGGAAAGTTCCATGAATTCTAAGAACGTCGGGTGACGTTTACTAGAATACTGTTTTTGATCAAACGGAGTGGATCATTTTGTACCTATACTACTTTTGACATTTAACGTAAAAATATTTTCACTCTGTGTAGAGGTGTATGGGGCAGTTGACACGTGAGCCAATTGCCATTGTTTTTGGAGCTGAGACGCGGTAAATATGTAAATTCAAGTACTCGACCCTGTTAAAAATTAAACAGCGGGAGAAAGATGGCAATTCCTAGTAGAACAACAGGTGACAAAACGGTTGTCGTGGAACTGTCTTCTGACTCGAGCAACCGTGTACGTAGCTTATTTAAATTGTTTGCGGTAACGTAGTGAGAAGTATGTTCACTTGAAAGCCTGCCTAACGTAAAGTAAGAAAATCTGGCCAAAAACTCGGGAATCGAAGAGATACTGAATCGATATTCCGGAAGCAGGGATGAATCCGAATACTTCTTAAAAAATAATTTTTTGGTGATATTCATTAAATTCCTTCTAGGAATAACCCTACTTTGGAGCAGAAGTCATATTTTAAAGATTCTTAATATAATAATGTGCAATATTAATATTCGTTAAAAATAATAAATTCATTTATGTAAACATTTTATCATCTTTGAACTTTAAAGTATTGATATTAAATGTTTCATCAATAGAATAAAAACTTCTATAAATATGACTTTTTCTGGAATGTTGGGATATCAAATATATTCATAGCCATTTCAAAATTTCTGTTGTCTGACAAATTTTAAATTCAATTCTAATATATCTTTATAACCTCTATATAAGTTCATCTAGCGTAAATAAACTGATTGAGGATACCAAGTAAAACATGCAAATTATCACCGTTATTATTTTAGTGTTTTTTCCTTGCAAATCGAGTTATGAAGAATCCAATGATGAAAATAATTGTTTCTACTTACTTCACGATTCTTTATCAAATTCAATACTCACCCGCCTCCGCGAGTTTTGAATTCTTACACTTCCTTGTATGATTTATACAATAATTATCCATATATAAAGCAAAATATTTTATAAATAATTATATTTTTGTTTTAAAATTAAATACCTAAATAATAAATTATTTTTCACCAGTTCTTTACAATCACATTTCAACGTAAAAAAAAACTCATATTAAAGCATTTTTAATCTGATTCCTATCCAAATATAAGATTTATAAAATAGTTGTTATAATTTTTAATATAAATGACTTTATTATTCCTTTAAAATACATTATGTTCCTAAACACTGCTTCTTCATGTATTTTATCTATGTCTTCATTGATAATTTATTAAGTATTACTTGATTGCGGAGTGTGGGTCTTTTGAAATCACGCGTCTATTTGGATCAAAATAAGGTTATTACCCTTTTGCGCATGGATCTTGCAATAGCATCTTCACTTGTGAGTCTCCTCTTATGACGGAAGACGTGGAAATATTTGTTGAAGATTTATTTTAATTTTGCTAAATTTAAGCCTTCTAAACAGCATCTTAAAAATCAGAAATAAGTGAATATTTACATATCTTTAGCATCGTGTAATATTCTCTACTTGAATTATGAGGCTATTTTGTTAAAAGAATAATTCCCTTGATATCTCTATCCTCAGTGCTAGAAAAGCCATGATTTCAACACATTCCTATCGCGAAAATAGTGCGATCTGTTAGTTTGTGAAAAAAACAACTAACTAGTTTTCAAAGTAGACCCTCGTGGGGTACTTGAATCAGTTGAGTGGGGCGATTTGGATAGCTAAAATATAGGTTGTTTTTAACGAGTTTATAGTAATAACGATGATGGCTATGAAAACAACGCTTCATACATTCGCTAGTTTACGCAGTGCGAACGTCCTGGTTTCCAAAAAAAAAGTCTAAAATTATATTTTAAAACTCAAATCTGATATAAAAAATGACAAAGGCGTGAATCTGACCGTGGCTGCATGCTTCAGTGGTAGTGGGGCGTTCTTTCCTCATTTCGTAATCTTTGAAGGGCAAAGGATCCGTCAAAAATACGAGTAAGGTTTTCCTCCGGGTAGTAGGTGGTTGTTTTTTTAATGTAACGTAATGAGAATGTTTCTTGCCCGCTCAAAACTTCTGAGAAATAAATAAATCACAAATTTTTTTTCAAGGAAAATGACTGCTAATTCTAGATGGCCACATCTTCCACCATTGTATAAAACGTGCAATTTTTTGTACGGAGTATCAAGTTGTACTGGTTTGCCTACCACCTCAAACAATTCATGTTCTGTGGCCTCTCGAAAGAACAGTCTTTAAGCCTCTTAAGTCATTTTATCACAAAGAAACTACCACCTTTGTACACACCAACCTCGCAGCATCGGTAATATTTTTTTTTACCAGTGGTATTTTTAGTGCTGCGTTGAGGAATGTTACCACTGTACGAGGTGTGTTAAAAAAATAAGGTGACTTTGCAAATTTCGAGGGCTACGTACATTCGATTATCGATTGGTTATTATGGTTATGTTGGTACACATGTTCCCAACATATGTTGACATTATCCGCCATTTTGCATTGTTAGTTTGTTTGTGACAGATAAAAAGGTTAGACGTGTTTTGTTTTGCTTTNTGTGCTTGGCGATTTTTTGCTATCGCAAACAATGGATCAAAGAATCTGTATTAACAACACCGTAATCATGCCTCAGCCACCGTATTCACCGGACGTGGCCCCCTGCGACTTGTTCCTGTTCCCAAAACTGAAGAGACCCATGAAAGGACGGAGGTTTGCCACGATTGAGGAGATAAAGACCTGGGAGACTTCAAGGCCATACCAAAATGCGCATATCATAAGTGCTTCGAGGATTGGCAAAAAACGCTGGCACAAGAGTATTATACCTGAAGGGGATTACTTTGAAGGGGACAAAATATATATTGATGAATACACAAATATTTATCGAGACAAAGTCACAAAATAACAAGTCACCTTATTTTTTTAACACAGCTCGTATGTTAGGCCGTTAAAGGATTTCAGTTTATTGGACTGGGAGCATTACGATCTCAACCGTATACCTGACCTCGAATTCCTAACTTCAGAAACAATTTTCTCTGAACAGCGTGAAATTTCTTCGCCCTTTCAATCCGGGATCATCACATGAAACAGTAGGCAGTTTAAAAAAAATGCGCCTTCCATTCACTACAAAATCACTATCAAGCACATTCCCTTCCTCTTAAAAAAAAAAAATTTGTCAACTGTTTTACCAGCTTAAACAAAAACACTGCCAAAGAAGGGAAAATTTAAAAACGAAGAGAATATTTTACTTCAGCTAACTTCTCCAGAAAACATAAAGGAAAGTGAGAAAAGAGTTAATAGGACATTGGTGTTGAGAAAACAAAAAAAAAAGAAGAAAAAAACGCAAAATATAAAAAAGACCAGCGAACAAATAGGCAAACGTTTATGAGGAAAATCTCTGAGACTTACAGTTGAGTTACTAAAGCGATAATTCCTCTTCATAAGAAGAAAATACACCATGCGGTTTATCAAGAGTCCGGCATTATGATGTCAGATCTCAGAAAAAAAGAGAATGAGTACAATGCTAATAACTTGAAACATTGTAATACAAATGTTACATAGAATGTAGAGAGTAAAACATTATGTATTGAACGTGTGATTATGACTGCTTTAATAGCAATGATGCTTTCAAGTTAATGTGTATATAAATCAACAATTTTTACAGTTATATTAACAGTTTACTTTTATTTTATGTTACTAATAAAAATCTTAAAATTTTGGTATTTTAAACTTTTATAGAAAAATATTGATTCAAATTCCAATCGAATTTCCGCCACGTTTTATCTCTAAGTACATTAGTTTCATGATCATCAGTTTGTGACGTGTTTAAAATGCCATTTCATATTAAAATTCTTTTATTGTATTTTACAGATCCGAACATATAGAATCATTGTAATTTCAGAACTTATTCCGAAAATATAAAATTAAGGACCTGCAATTCGGTACCAAAGTTAAAATGATGCAATAAGCCCCACTTTACCCTACACCTCACTGCTTCATTATAGAACCTTAATCAAAATAATGTACATTCTTTAATTCCCTAATTACAAAAATATGAGAAGAAAATACAAATTAAAATAATTTTTTCTTTCCGTAGCAAAAGTTTTGAAGTCACGGCATATTATATTATTCTTTAATTAAAAAAAAAAAATGTAATTCCGGTTAGAAGTTTTTTTAGCATAATTTTTACATTTAAAATTAATTAATTTTACTATTTATAATATTTAAGTATACTACATAACAACTTTTAAATCAACTATGATTTTATAAAATGATATTATGTTGAATATTTAAGTTATTTAATCCTTTTCCAAGTACCTTATCTTAGTTATCGACACAATGCTTGTTAATTTTAAAGGAAAATTATTTTATATAAATATGTTTGTCTGTGAAATAGAAAATTTTTAATTAATAAATAATTTTTATAGCTAACTTTGAAAATGATAAATACAAAATATTATTTCAATTTTTTTTATTTGTAATATTAATTTTAATTAAAACAATTTTATTACTATTAGATTGTATTTAATTTTATATTATAAACTAAGATAATTCAATAAATTTTTAACAGAAACTGTGTTCTAGTTTCTCTTGCGATGTTTATGGTTTTGTAATTTATTAATTAATTTATTAATAATGGTTTTTGTAACTGTGGCAGGACTTTCACATTTTTCTCTAAAAAAGTATTTATATTTTTTGTGGCAATAAGCATGCTATGGTGACATCATCTGACTACAATAGCGGTTTGGGCTAGCATAAAAGTATAACAAATATTTGAATGTGAATGTATTTAACTTTTGAATAATTAATAATACAATCTATACAAATCGAATGTTACTGCAGGACCCATGTATTACGACATACGGGCTTCATTGCCCTACGCTGGAAACTTGATGTCCTATTTCCCAAAAGGCACAACTTTTAAGTAGTTTTGACTGTATCTTTTCGCCAACGGCATTTGAAAGTTTGACCTCAGAAGCAAGGAGAATGTTACAATGGCGTACCATTATTAAGGGAAAGTGTTGTACCAATTAACACATTTTAAAAATCCCTCTGCAATTTTTTGTGGCTTACATGTTACATGTACTTACAAAAATTATGTCAAGTATCACTTTTAATTTACTTATTTACGAATGTTTACTCCGGTAGTTGTTCTTAAAATATCTGACGCTTTGTTCTTCCCAAATTGCTTGCATATATTCCAAACTAGGTGATTTTTATGTACCAAAGAACACTCATTTTCTACTTAGGAAAACATAAATATAGGAATAAATAACAGAAAACATTAATTTTGCTAGAAATAAAAATAAAAATTTAAGAAAAGTGTAATTATTTTGCTTTTACTTATCACATACATGTTAAGAACTTCAAAAATGTACATACGTTTTACAAAAATACAATAATAACTTTGGAAAATTATATTTAATTAACTTTTAAAATATAATGCAATGTTAATATATTTAAACCAAATTTGTAAATAAGAGAGTACATTAAAGGAAATCATGTGTTTTCCTTTTAAGGAAATAAGAAAATAACAAAAATTGCTGCATGTTTACAAAATTTTGTGTCTGAAAATAAACAAAAAAATGTAATCTTTCAATGCGGGAATCGCAATAGTAGTTTTACAAAGATCGTCGACCGGTACCAGTACAAATTTCGTGACTCCAAAGAAGACAGAAGAAACATCTTATCCACTACTCTCCAACGTTCATTGCAAAATATATAAACTCCTCATCAGCACTGTCGGCATAACGTGCATTTTTTGCTTCCTTATAGAAAGTCTTTTTCTTTTTCTCGGCCATTTCTTGTGAAACTTTTCTCTATGTGTCAGCGTTATTCTTTAATTGCAAAATGTCAAAGCCAAGGTTTCTGGAGCTCCTTTCGAATATGTGCACTTCGTTTCGGATTTTTCTATTATTTTACTGTTTATGTGTTCTTTTTCAGATGTACCTGTCGCAATCCTTGTTCTTCCCGATTTTCTCCGCCGGTTATCAGTCTTCCTATGTCATGCCTGACGGAAGTGCTGATTTTTTTTGTTGCAAAAGCGTATGGAAACACTGTTTCTACCAACTGAGATACGCGACATATGACAAAAAATTTGTCGCGGATGTTCCCATGCCACGCGTCAACAGCTCGGTTAAAGAATGTCTTGAAGTAGAGAGACACTCGATGCTGCGAAAGGAGGTCGCGAATATTGCAGATCTGTACGACTCTCTGTTCGTGCTCATCAAACAAGTCGGCAGGGGGAGCGTTCAAGATTGGCGAAGCAGGCAGCTTGAAGAAACGTGGTGCGTCGTGTAGACAAGCTTGGAAACTCCTCTCGGGGTTAGTTTGAGAAACGGGCTCGCATTTGTCGTCGGAATAATCGGCGCTTCTTCGGTCGTAGAGAGAAAGCGAGCTTCGTTGGGTACAGAGAATTAAACTTGTCACTGGATATACTAATTGTATTTCGTATTTTTTCAAACTGTTGGTGTGTTGTTTGCCGGAAGTGAGAAGTTGTGAGAGACTGTTTCTCAAGGTTGACAGCTGACACCTTGAGCTTCCAAGCGAAAGTGAACAGTGAACCGAACGTCGTTAGCTCGACCTTTGTGTGAGAAATCTTTGTATTTTTTCCGGAATCTCGTAGAGCAAGAATTCTGTACTAACATTAGGCAGGCTTTAAAACTGCCACATNATCTTTGTATTTTTTCCGGAATCTCGTAGAGCAAGAATTCTGTACTAACATTAGGCAGGCTTTAAAACTGCCACATTTCTTGCTACGTTACCATCATTTATTTAGATATGTCATGTGCACTCTTATTCGAGCTGGAAGACAATTTCACAACAAGCAGTTCTCAGCCTGTCGCTCTACTGGCAAATGCAACCTATCTTCCGCTGTTTAAGTTACTTAAAAATTATTTAAATTTGATTTTATTTACACGATGACTTTATTGTAGGTAATACAATTTTTTAAATTTAATTTGTTAGAATTGTTTCTGGTTTTTTTAGTTGCCGTAATTAAAAAAAAAATAGAATCAAATAATTTTCGATCTGTTTTCCAAAAAGGGTTATGAGCTGTTAAGNAGTTGCCGTAATTAAAAAAAAAATAGAATCAAATAATTTTCGATCTGTTTTCCAAAAAGGGTTATGAGCTGTTAAGGTGTATCATTCTAGTGATAATCGGTACATAGATTTTATTACATTTTTTGTTTCAATTCTTAAATTATTTTCAATTTCAGTTGTTTTCATTCCAGGGGGATTATTTGGCATTTCCTTTTCAAATATCTGAATTCTGAAAATGAATTTGAAGTAGAGAGATTTGAGCAAATTTTAACTTCGAAGTGTTCAGAACCTTATTAGGGTGAGTATGGAGCAGCGCCGGAATGCAAGGGTGGGGTAAACGGTAGATACCCGAAAAAAAAACCCACCGACCAGCGGCATGATTTCCACGTGCTAAAATCTGGAAGCGACCTCGCCGGGAATCGAGCACGGCTCGCCTAGGCCAGAGGCGAGTAGTCTGATCACTAGACGACCGCTACCCCTTCTGAAATCGAAAAGTTTAAATAGTGATGTTCTGGCCCTTTCTAACAAGAGTCTTTCCTTTACTGTAGACGTTAACAATAAATTTACCCTTATCCAATTTGGTGCAATATTGCGAAAATCGAATTTAATTATTGATTGTAGGGACACTTTATATCCATTCAATGCGTATTTACAAAGTTTTCCAATTTTTTCTTTGATTGTTAGATTAACGTTGTAACGTTGCGCAACGCAGTTTAGGCCCGCCATAATTGTAACGATGCAGCCTCACAGTAAGGCGCCATATTTGTAACGACACTCGTCTGTTATTGACAGTTGTAAGTTGCCACTCGTTTGGCTCAGTGGTAGCAAACAAGAAACTCTTTATAAAAGGCGCCAATTAAAAAACAAACAATGTACTCAAGTTCCGGTTTATTATTCTGTACTGTTATTTATTAGAACGACGTGACAGTTCACGTAGAGTTCAGGTATGCCGAGTACGAGCAGGGTTCACCGATACACGGATAAACTAGAGAGCAGCGCCACAGTCTTTGTTGATTAACTACGTCATAGAAAACTTGCCCGAAGAAAAACAAATGCAGCAACCTCCCACACCGGGTAAGAAATAATCTGGCAGGTTCATGTTTGCCGGTGTGGGGGTTATGCGCCAAGCNCGCAGCAACCTCCCACACCGGGTAAGAAATAATCTGGCAGGTTCATGTTTGCCGGTGTGGGGGTTATGCGCCAAGCCTGACGCGGCCTAGGCGAGCACTGAGAGTCTACTTGTGATAGTGTACTGCTGATTCCACAATAGTGCAATGCGTTGCGATGCAATGCGAGACGGTGCGATGATCTGTCGGTGACGCACGTCTTCTAAGATGGTGCTGCTGTCTATTTCAAGGAAGAAAACTACATTTTTACACCTCACGGTTGTAAAATAATACACGAGATAAACATCGGCACTATATACTATACTGGAAAGTGAAAACAGAACACCATGGTGATTGAGAACGACCAAAATATCACAAGACATTAGTAGAGGGTGACACATTGAGTGATCGGAAGCGTAGCGCTGTAGAAGACTGCGGAATTGAAGTGGAACGCTCAAAGTCCACAGACGCAAACAGTTGAGCGTCGGGAGAAGCGTGCAGTTGCAAGGGCTTCACTGTCCTCCGGAGGTCGTTTCGACGTTGCCGGCACGCCACGACGGCGAAGACGAGCCCCATTCGTGCAGTTGACCGAGTTTGAGCCGGGTCGAACAGCAGGACTCCGGGAAGGTGGATTGCCATAGCGGAAAATCGCGAAGCATGTTGGACGAGAAGTGTCAGCAGTGCAGCGATAGTGGCGCCGTCGGTCGGACGAAGCTGCATATATCCGTGAACGTGGTTCCGGAAGTCGGCGACGTGCGGATGCACGCCAAGACCGTCGCGTGGTACGAGCTTCCATAGCGGATCACACGGCAATCGCAGAACAGATTATACGTGATTTCGCCCAAGGAGTGTCTGCTAGTACAATCTACAATCGTTTACGTGAAACTGGTGTATCATCACGTGTGTCATTAGCCGCACTTACCCTCACACCTCAACATCGTGCAGCCACCTCCAGTGGTGTCGAGAAAAGAGCCCCTGGAAGGAAGAATGGCGAAGTGTTGTGTTCAGTGCGAGTTCTCGCTCTGCCTTGGAGCTTATGATGTTTAAGTNGATACCCGAAAAAAAAACCCACCGACCAGCGGCATGATTTCCACGTGCTAAAATCTGGAAGCGACCTCGCCGGGAATCGAGCCCGGCTCGCCTAGGCCAGAGGCGAGTAGTCTGATCACTAGACGACCGCTACCCCTTCTGAAATCGAAAAGTTTAAATAGTGATGTTCTGGCCCTTTCTAACAAGAGTCTTTCCTTTATTGTAGACGTTAACAATAAATTTATCCTTATCCAATTTGGTGCAATATTGCGAAAATCGAATTTAATTATTGTTTGTAGGGACACTTTATATTCATTCAATGCGTATTTACAAAGTTTTCCAAATTTTTCTTTGATTGTTAGATTAACGTTGTAACGTTGCGCAACGCAGTTTAGGCCCGCCATAATTGTAACGTGGCAGCCTCACAGTTAGGCGCCATATTTGTAACGACACTCGTCTGTTATTGACAGCTGTAAGTTGCCACTCGGTTGGCTCAGTGGTAGCAAACATGAAACTCTTTATAAAAGGCGCCAATTAAAAAACAAATAATGTAGTCAAGTTCCGGTTTATTATTCTGTACTGTTATTTATTAGAACGACGTGACAGTTCACGTAGAGTTCAGGTATGCCGAGTACGAGCAGGGTTCACCGATACACGGATAAACTAGAGAGCAGCGACACAGTCTTTGTTGATTAACTACGTCATAGAAAACTTGCCCGAAGAAAAACAAACGCAGCAACCTCCCACACCGGGTAAGAAATAATCTGGCAGGTTCATGTTTGCCGGTGTGGGGGTTATGCGCCAAGCCTGGCGCGGCCTAGGCGAGCACTGAGAGTCTACTTGTGATAGTGTACTGCTGATTCCACAATAGTGCAATGCGTTGCGATGCAATGCGAGACGGTGCGATGATCTGTCGGTGACGCACGTCTTCTAAGATGGTGCTGCTGTCTATTTCAAGGAAGAAAACTACATTTTTACACCTCACGGTTGTAAAATAATACACGAGATAAACATCGGCACTATATACTATACTGGAAAGTGAAAACAGAACACCATGGTGATTGAGAACGACCAAAATATCACAAGACATTAGTAGAGGGTGACACATTGAGTGATCGGAAGCGTAGCGCTGTAGAAGACTGCGGAATTGAAGTGGAACGCTCAAAGTCCACAGACGCAAACAGTTGAGCGTCGGGAGAAGCGTGCAGTTGCAAGGGCTTCACTGTCCTCCGGAGGTCGTTTCGACGTTGCCGGCACGCCACGACGGCGAAGACGAGCCCCATTCGTGCAGTTGACCGAGTTTGAGCCGGGTCGAACAGAAGGACTCCGGGAAGGTGGATTGCCATAGCGGAGAATCGCGGAGCATGTTGGACGAGAAGTGTCAGCAGTGCAGCGATAGCAGCGCCGTCGGTCGGACGAAGCTCCACATATCCGTGAACGTGGTTCCGGAAGTCGGTGACGTGCGGATGCACGCCAAGACCGTTGCGTTGTACGAGCTTCCATAGCAGATCGCACGGCAATCGCAGAACGGATTATACGTTATTTCTCCCAAGAAGTGTCTGCTAGTACAATCTGCAATCGTTGACGTGAAACTGGCGTACTATCACGTGTGTCATTAGGCATACTCACCCTCACACCTCAACATCGTGCAGTCACCTCCAGTGGTGTCGAGAAAAGAGCACCTGGAAGGAAGAATGGCGAAGTGTTGTGTTCAGTGCGAGTTCTCGCTCTGCCTTGGAGCTTATGATGTTTAAGTGCGTACTCGGTGTCGTCCTGGTGAGAGGCATCATCCACAGTACACGGCGTCGTCCTGGTGAGAGGCATCATCCACAGTGTACGGCGTCTTCCTGGTGAGAGACATCGTCCACAGTATACGGCGTCGTCCTGGTGAGAGGCATCATCCACAGTACACGACGTCATCAGAGGCATCATTCACAGTATACTGCGTCTTCCTAGTGAGAGGCATCGTCCACAGTATAAGGCGTCTTCCTGGTGAGAGGCATTGTCCACAGTATACGGCGTCGTCCTGGTGAGAGGCATCGTCCACAGTATACGGCGTCATCCTTGTGAGAGACTTCGTCTACAGTATACGGGGTCATCCTGGTGAGAGGCATCGTCTACAGTATACGGCGTCGTCCTAGTGAGAAGGCATCGTTCACAGTATACGGCGTCGTCTTGGTGAGAGGTATCGTCCACAGTATACGGCGTCGTCCTAGTGAGAGACATCGTCCACAGTATACTGCAGCGACACTTGGGACCAACTCCTTGGATATTTGTTTCGGGAGACATATCCTGATGGTCATTCACCTCTGGCGTTAATACAGGTAACATTGGCGAGTTCTTAATACATGCATAACATCACCCAACCTATTCTGCTGCCATTTTTGCAGATTCATGCGGATGTGCTATTTCAGCTCGACAATGCCCATCTGCATTCCACTTGTGCTACCCAACATGCTCTGTAATGTACNGCATTCCACTTGTGCTACCCAACATGCTCTGTAATGTACTCGTCTAATTCCCTGGCCAACCCGATCACCAGATCTTTCCCACATTGAGCATGTTGTCCGATCTCCCGCTCTTCAGGGGTGAGTTGTTCAGGGGAAAGAGAGCAATTCCTACCCAGTCCTCCCCTAACCTGCTCTCGAGGACTTTTGATTGTTTTACTTAGATATTAAAAATTATTGGTAGCCCTTATAATTCTTTTAATCACCCTCTCCCTCCTGTCTTCCTTTAAGTTGGGGGTGTTGCCTTAAGTGTCATCCACTACAATGTGTGTGACTGGGTTGGACGTTGTCTGACCTGTTCTCCTGCACCATTGATGACTCTTGCCCAGCCGAGCCACCAAGTGCAATGTGAGAGGAATTCCATATCACACGACGATATTCGTCACCTCTACGATCGTTTACGCTCTAGAATCTCTGCCTACATTGATGCTCGAGGAGGGCATAGTAAGTACTGTACGATATCTTACCACACCTCTGAAGACAATATTCTACGGCGTATATCCTTACGCCAGTGATCATGTCGTATATGCTGCATTTGCTGCGTGTGAATAAAATTTGTATTTCTTGCAAAGCATCCGTCAAGGTTTAATTTTTTTCATTTTCCACAAGTGTAATTTTTTAAGTGGGTAGGAGATGAACAAGGCCGTATGAACGTTATGTGTGATGGAAGTTGTTCATTAGCACACAGAGAGTACGAGAGACATACATGACGGAGGGGAATAATTTTAATGTTTTTAAAAGACGAATTTTATGACATTTCCCGTATTTATAAGAAGTCTTATCTTATATTTTGCACGTAATGCAGCAATAATAAAAGAAATACAAATACAAAGAAGCGAGAGTATACAGAATTGCCGTCTTCAAAATGTAAACAAATAGTTGTTCTTATTACCCACGTGAACAAACACTTGTTGTTTGTCTCCTTCTCCGTCGTCGCCTATCGCTGGCCGTCGCAGACAATCGCAACGACAGAATGTCGCAACGCACTGCAACAGGCTGCTCCATCATCCTGATTGGCNGAGAGTAAACAGAATTGCCGTCTTCAAAATGTAAACAAATAGTTGTTCTTATTACCCACGTGAACAAACACTTGTTATTCGTCTCCTTCTCCGTCGTCGCCTATCTCTGGCCGTCGCAGACAATCGCAACGACAGAATGTCGCAACGCACTGCAACAGGCTGCTCCATCATCCTGATTGGCNTCTGGCCGTCGCAGACAATCGCAACGACAGAATGTCGCAACGCACTGCAACAGGCTGCTCCATCATCCTGATTGGCTGCAGCTCATCGCAACGCATCGCATGGCAACGCATCGCTATATTGTGGAAACAGCTTAACGTGTGAAACGTAGTAGGAATTATTTAAGAAGTGCCCCATATATTTAAAGTGTGAGGGTTTATATTTCAAGTGACATATTTCAACGAGGTACTCTTAAAAAATTATATTTGTAATATCAAGTGCCGACAACAAGAATTGTCAGTACGCGTATTTAAAATCAAAGAGGTTTATTTGTTCAAGAAATGAGATATATTACAAAAATTGTAATAAAGTAATCCTTCTCAATGCATTAAATTTACACACTTAATTTTGTCTGTTGTAGTAATATATGTAATAAAATCACTTTCATGTAAATGTTCTTTCTATTGTTTTAGGTGGCGTTTTCTTACACTTTGAAGGGCATTATAAACCTATAAATGTTATATAAATTATCGAGGTACCAATTTTGGTATCATTCAGTTGAGTAGTACATGAGACAAAACTCAGTAACAAAATTTTTTAATCGGCGTCATTATGTAAATGAGAACCTATCATGGTCAAAATCTACAAAATCTTGTATTCATTGTATAAAGTTTTGTGAAATGTGAAATTCGGTGAACATGTCGGGATCTATTTTTGGGGAGACACGCATAAACAAATTGTATGTGCATATATTATACACACTTACACGTGTAAATACATATTCACACACACACGTGTGTACACATANAACAAATTGTATGTGCATATATTATACACACTTACACGTGTAAATACATATTCACACACACACGTGTGTACACATAAGTTCGGAAGACCTCTTCTGCAGATATTTAAAATAGGTAAGTCATATGTGTTTCCTTAGGAACGCGAGTTTCGCAAGCATTGGGTCTCCAAAGCTGTTTTTAAATATAAATTTAATTTTGCATGTTGGGATTGCATATAAACGAAAATGTAATATTATTTACAAGCATACCTTTACTACCTGGTACCATGGTGTAACTCAACGTTTATCAATAAATAATTTGCATTTTATTTCATTCTTCGTTTGCTTTTTAATTCCAGCATTTAATTGTTTGAAATTATCAAACGCATTATAGAGTTAAAAAATTTTCCTGTAGAAATGTAAAACATTTCCTTAAGGAGTTAATGACGAGGTTTTTGCGGATAAATAAATAAATATCGTGTGGGGAGTTCACCCGCATTAAGGCGACATCCTACTAAAGATAGGCTTTCAGGCTGAGACCCGTAGGTGTCCGTCATTCCCAGGACATGACATGAAATGAGACCCCAGGATGGAGCGGCTGGAATGCAAGATTGGGGCCAAGCGGGAGCACCCCGAGGAAACTCACAGGCAAGCGGCGTCGTCCATCACGATTCCCACGTGCAGATGTCCGGGAGTGAGCCGGCCCGGTACTCGAACCCAGACCGCCGTCTCGGGAGGCGAGCTCCCTGACCACTGAGCCACCTTTGTCCGTTTTCGCAGATGAATCGCCACGTCGTAGTGTCCTTTTTGTAACTCCGTTATCAGGTAGCCTTTTTTCTCTTTCGCTGGTCTTATTTTTCTCTCATTTATCTGCATGGCAAGTCTTCAAATATCACGTCGTTTGATAGTAATTTCCCCAGTCTCTGCTCCGGGTCGAAATTTTGTGAAAGACGCTTCCTTCTCTTCCTCGGAGGTTTCATTTTATTTAAATGCCGTCGACCTCTCATTCACGGCAGGGGCATAGACGGTTTCACTTCATTTATGATCGCTTTAAATTACCGCTCTTTTGGCTCGTATCTTTATAACACGTCTTGTGCATTTCCAGTTCCCATGTAATATTTAAATTAGTACGGACATAACACACGTATGTGTTATTTTATTTATNAACAAATTGTATGTGCATATATTATACACACTTACACGTGTAAATACATATTCACACACACACGTGTGTACACATATGTTCGGAAGACCTCTTCTGCAGATATTTAAAATAGGTAAGTCATATGTGTTTCCTTAGGAACGCGAGTTTCGCAAGCATTGGGTCTCCAAAGCTGTTTTTAAATATAAATTTAATTTGGCATGTTGGGATTGCATATAAACGAAAATGTAATATTATTTACAAGCATACCTTTACTACCTGGTACCACGGTGTAACTCAACATTTATCAATAAATAATTCGCATTTTATTTCATTCTTCGTTTGCTTTTTAATTCCAGCATTTAATTGTTTGAAATTATCAAACGCATTATAGAGTTAAAAACTTACCTGTAGAAATGTAAAACATTTCCTTAAGGAGTTAATGACGAGGTTTTTGCGGATAAATAAATAAATATCGTGTGGGGAGTTCACCCGGATGAAGGCGACATCCTACTAAAGATAGGCTTTCAGGCTGAGACCCGTAGGTGTCCGTCATTCCCAGGACATGACATGAAATGAGACCCCAGGATGGAGCGGCTGTAATGCAAGATCGGGGCAGAGCGGGAGCACCCCGAGGAAACTCACAGGCAAGCGGCGTCGTCCAGCACGATTCCCACGTGCGGATGTCCGGGAGTGAGCCGGCCCCGGGACTCGAACCCAGACCACCGTCTCGGGAGGCGAGCTCCCTGACCACTGAGCCACCTTTGTCCGTTTTCGCAGATGAATCGCCACGTCGTAGTGTCCTTTTTGTAACTCCGTTATCATTTATCAGGTAGACTTTTTTCTCTTTCGCTGGTCTTATNATTTATCAGGTAGACTTTTTTCTCTTTCGCTGGTCTTATTTGTCTCTCATTTATCTGCATGGCAAGTCTTCAAATATCACGTCGTTTGATAGTAATTTCCCCAGTCTCTGCTCCGGGTCGAAATTTTGTGAAAGACGCTTCCTTCTCTTCCTTGGAGGTTTCATTTTATTTAAATGCCGTCGACCTCTCATTCACGGCAGGGGCATAGACGGTTTCACTTCATTTATGATCGCTTTAAATTACCGCTCTTGTGCATTTCCAGTTCCCATGTAATATTTAAATTAGTACGGACATAACACACGTATGTGTTATTTTATTTATANTCTTGTGCATTTCCAGTTCCCATGTAATATTTAAATTAGTACGGACATAACACACGTATGTGTTATTTTATTTATATATTTACACATACATAATACAACCTAACACGTGAATCAATATATTCAATTTTCGATGGACTTTCTCCCAATATACAAGCAAATAATTAGTTCAGAGCACATCTGTAAATTAAAAATAATTTTACACACTCTCGGATTAAAAGTAAAAAAATTAAATACAAAAACTTCTGAGGTACTAAATGCAATGTTACAATTCTGAGAAAGTTTTTGCGAAATGCCGGATGTTTGCAAACAGATTCATTTCTTCATAGGAGTAGCCTGAATTACGATCTCCGCATTTCGCTTGTTTTTTTTTTTTTCAAGTCAAATTCGTAATATCAGGACTTAAAAATTACGGGGACAGATTTTCCATTACTCGAACTGTAAAACTCGTATAGAGCGCAGTATGTCGACAAAACCCTATAGCAGTCGATATTAGTCAAACCTGGTATGATAAGAACATAATAGTGCACTGTAAATATAAGAATTATGTAATTTAATAGCCCGCGACTGAAGGAATTTAATTCTTCTTTGAAAAAAGTTTAATTCCACTCGACTCACGTAGTGCATTTATCCAATAATTTAATTAAATTATTTATTAACACATTTCCGTCAAATGAAGATTATTACCAACCGCAGCTATTTACACAGGAAACTCGTATTTTGAAAAAAGTAAAATATAATATGAATTTACTATATCAGAAAGTGGTAAGTATAGGCTTTTGAATGTTGTGCTTAGGATATATTTTGCCTCTCGTTTTGTAGCCTCCGCTATACGTTAAACTAACATTCTCATGGGCCTCGTGGTTTGTTCATGCGCAGAGACCTGCAAAATAGACGTTATTATTTAAGGCGCGTTGAACGTCAACCACGTGTGCATTTGCAATACGTTTCTCATTGGAACATACTTCCTTTGACACGCCCTAAGTAACTCTGCGCCAATAAACGAATATTTCAAAACGGTGTGCTCCAATCATGCCTCAGTTCAGACAGAAAGGGAGTGACTTCATATCTATGCAGCAGCCAATAGGAGAACGATGCTAACTCGAGTGTATACACTACTGTGAAGTTTAGACTTATGTCGAATAATAACGCGAATTTTTCAGTTCCCTAGTCATGCGTAATACAAGTGGAACCATGGAATTTTTTTAATATGTAAATATTTAATAATAAGCATATTCGTATTCACAAGAAAAACTTACTTTTGTGAACATAAATTTAAGTGCTTAACTCGTAGTACAACTTAATTTAATAGGACGATTTTTATTCATTCACTACCAACTTAACTGGGAGCCTAAATGCCAGTGTGTAGTGTAGCATGTATGTATCTACGGCCAGTGAATTTTTTCAAAAGTTTGTTCCAGGAGTGTTTACTATACCGTGCACAGTCTTAACCTGAAAGTGGGACAAGGAGTTTTAAATCNTCAAAAGTTTGTTCCAGGAGTGTTTACTATACCGTGCACAGTCTTAACCTGAAAGTGGGACAAGGAGTTTTAAATCGTAAACAATAATATATCTCTATGAAATCATTTAATAAAATCAAGAACTTAGAAAATATTCCTAAAAATAAACATTGTTATTATGTATTGATCACAAGAGCAGATAAAAAAACAACGACGTTTAAATAGAATGTTTCAAACCTTCTGTTGTTTGACGTGCTACGCGTTAAGCCTTGAAAACCGATCAAGGAGACACTCCATTTTCCTCTCTCATGCCCTAGTGTCACAATTCTCTTGACGTCTAGGCTGCTTGTCCAACACGTTGCTACGCTGCCGGCACTTTTCTTTATTTTAGTCAAAGAACTATTCCTCTCACTGTAAATCTAACAATATTCCTTGTCTCATTATATGAGTTTGAAGACGCATTCTTCCGTTCGTGGTGATTTCATTGAAGAAATCAGATTAATTCGGGCGTATTTAAAATAAATAATTTATTATAGTGAATTTCTCAGAAAAGTACAATTTATGATCGTGTACCCGCTTATGTCATGGGTACAGAATCTCAAAAGCCGGAGGTATTAGACCTTCAGTTTGATACTTTTCTTAGGAGTAGGATGAAAATTCCGAAAAATATTTGGGAGAAAAACATTATTTTTAGTAAAACATATAGTTGCTTTCTAAGTACACTAACTGGATATCATTACAATAGCAACAAAGAAATCCACCCAATATTAAGTGTGTTTTCGAGGACACCTCACTACCTCATTTATCCTAAAAGATGTCGCTGTGTTGTTTGCTTAAAAATGCTTGATAAATAAATGCCTAATATCTAGCTACGTAAACAAACTTTTAGAGACTAATTTTAATATTTTCTGAAATTCAACACCCAAAATGCAGAAAAGGGGTAATGTGTGTTTGCAATTAATTCTAAATAGCTCATAAATCTGATAAGATATGGCGATGTAAATTTTTTTTATTTTTACATTTTTGAAACGGTAGTCACAACTAAGATACTGTAAATATTAAACGTAGTTCCATTATGGAAGTTTCTTCGGAATTCTCCTGCTTGTTCCTCTGGCTCCATTAATTTCTTGACCGCTCTATTTCATGTCATCTCACGCATTCATCACGCAGATTTTGATCGCTTTGAGCTGAAGTGCTGAATCGTTTTAACAGAAAGTCTCATGAGACCATCGGTCTATATTGCATTATTCATTTTATCACTGAGGTGGAGTAGTTGTAATATATTTGACTNTAGTCATGCGTAATACAAGTGGAACCATGGAATTTTTTTAATATGTAAATATTTAATAATAAGCATATTCGTATTCACAAGAAAAACTTACTTTTGTGAACATAAATTTAAGTGCTTAACTCGTAGTACAACTTAATTTAATAGGACGATTTTTATTCATTCACTACCAACTTAACTGGGAGCCTAAATGCCAGTGTGTAGTGTAGCATGTATGTATCTACGGCCAGTGAATTTTTTCAAAAGTTTGTTCCAGGAGTGTTTACTATACCGTGCACAGTCTTAACCTGAAAGTGGGACAAGGAGTTTTAAATCATAAACAATAATATATCTCTACGAAATCATTTAATAAAATCAAGATCTTAGAAAATATTCCTAATAATAAACATTGTTATTATGTATTGATCACAAGAGCAGATAAAAAAACAACGACGTTTAAATAGAATGTTTCAAACCTTCTGTTGTTTGACGTGCTACGCGTTAAGCCTTGAAAACCGATCAAGGAGACACTCCATTTTCCTCTCTCATGCCCTAGTGTCACAATTCTCTTGACGTCTAGGCTGCTTGTCCAACACGTTGCTACGCTGCCGGCACTTTTCTTTATTTTAGTAAAAGAACTATTCCTCTCACTGTAAATCTAACAATATTCCTTGTCTCGTTATATGAGTTTGAAGACGCATTCTTCCGTTCGTGGTGATTTCATTGAAGAAATCAGATTAATTCGGGCGTATTTAAAATAAATAATTTATTATAGTGAATTTCTCAGAAAAGTACAATTTATGATCGTGTACCCGCTTATGTCATGGGTACAGAATCTCAAAAGCCGGAGGTATTAGACCTTCAGTTTGATACTTTTCTTAGGTGTAGGATGAAAATTCCGAAAAATATTTGGGAGAAAAACATTATTTTTAGTAAAACATATAGTTGCTTTCTAAGTACACTAACTGGATATCTTTACAATAGCAACAAAGAAATCCACCCAATATTAAGTGTGTTTTCGAGGACACCTCACTACCTCATTTATCCTAAAAGATGTCGCTGTGTTGTTTGCTTAAAAATGCTTGATAAATAAATGCCTAATATCTAGCTACGTAAACAAACTTTAAGAGACTAATTTTAATATTTTCTGAAATTCAACACCCAAAATGCAGAAAAGGGGTAATGTGTGTTTTCAATTAATTCTAAATAGCTCATAAATCTGATAAGATATGGCAATGTAAATTTTTTTTATTTTTACATTTTTGAAACGGAAGTCACAACTAAGATACTGTAAATATTAAACGTAGTTCCATTATGGAAGTTTCTTCGGAATTCTCCTGCTTGTTCNTAGTCACAACTAAGATACTGTAAATATTAAACGTAGTTCCATTATGGAAGTTTCTTCGGAATTCTCCTGCTTGTTCCTCTGGCTCCATTAATTTCTTGACCGCTCTATTTCATGTCATCTCACGCATTCATCACGCAGATTTTGATCGCTTTGAGCTGAAGTGCTGAATCGTTTTAACAGAAAGTCTCATGAGACCATCGGTCTATATTGCATTATTCATTTTATCACTGAGGTGGAGTAGTTGTAATATATTTGACTGGCATTGTCTCATTCCTGGACCGGCCATCCTCATTCTCACAGTTTTCCGAAATATCTCCCTCCAGGCCTGTGGAATCCCATGACCTTAATGTTATGGTATTTCGTTTCGCGGAGTTGCGCGGAGGGTAGTGTGGTGGTGCCTGTTCTGTTTAGCGGGTTCCTGACCTTGTGGTGGTGCCTCGAGTTTGGCACGGAACATTAGCGGTCGCGCCTTCTCGCCACATGACCTTGACGCCTTAGCATTGACGGAGAGGGAGAGTACAAATCGGAAAACCTTACACACATAGATCACTCAGAATGTCAAATGTTATTCACAGTAGTACAGAAACGAGACATCGCTATACCGTAGAGAAAATACACCCAAGAGCCAATAAAACTGGCACACCTGCTTNTTTCCGGCCGCAGCAATGTCGTAGATGTGATGTTTTACCGGATCCCCGATATTCACGGTACACTCGTGAAATGGTCATACGCGGACATCCAATTGTTATCGCTACTTTGCAGNCCCTCTCCCGAGCCCGCAGAAGTGCCGGCAAGATGACGTGGCATGGACTCGACTAATGTCTGAAGGTATGTAGTAGGCAATTCACACCATGAATACTGCAGGGCAGTCCACAAATCCAATCTGCGCCAATTTGAGAAAGGGTTGCGCGTCTGTCACGTTTAGTGATTCTCGTCGGTCGTCGTTTGTCGCGTTCTTTCACGATCTTTTCCGGCCGCAGCAATGTCGTAGATGTGATGTTTTACCGGATCCCCGATATTCACGGTACACTCGTGAAATGGTCGTACGCGGACATCAAATTGTTATCGCTACTTTGCAGATGCTATGTCCCATCTCTCGTGCGCCGACTATAAACCACGTTCAAGCTCACTTCAATCTCGATAACCTGCCATTGTAGCAGCAGTAACCGATCTAGCTGCCGACCGCATCGCGTTACTCTGATTGGTTCCATACCTCTGTTATTTGCATACGCACGCCTATACCAGTTTTTTCGGCTCTTCAGTGTAAGTTGTGCTGTTAGCACGCCAGTTGTCAAACACAACGTGGCTTCGACTCAGACTAGCAAGTTATTTACATAAATAAGTTGATTTCAAACGTTATTACACATCATCCGACAAAATTTTAACACAGGATATGTTCGAGTTGCATTTTTATTTTATTTTTTTATAAAAGCGCACGTCTTTCGACAGACAAAATGCAAACAAACGTCGACGCCACTTTTTCTGAACTCGTCGTTTTTACAATAATTATCAGGTCCTCATGATGCAATGCTAAGTGCTCCCGCATAAGATGAACTTCAGTTTACCTCGTACTAGTACTCGTACTGGTACTTTGACTAGTCGCTCAACGCAGGTGGCTTTGGTGAGCTGTCAAGCAGCGAGGTGTTCTGGTCTAGAATTGCAATAACTGGTACACGAAAGTGATTTTGAACTGCGTCCGAGCAGAGTGACATTCTGCGGGAGCTGCGAAGATCAGATGGTGGTTGAAGTCAGTAAGCTGCCAAGGAGTATGGCGTTCAATTGCGCTGCAAGAATCAGTCTTGAACTCCAGTCGATGGTCTCTNTGCAATAACTGGTACACGAAAGTGATTTTGAACTGCGTCCGAGCAGAGTGACATTCTGCGGGAGCTGCGAAGATCAGCTGGTGGTTGAAGTCAGTAAGCTGCCAAGGAGTATGGCGTTCAATTGCGCTGCAAGAATCAGTCTTGAACTCCAGTCGATGGTCTCTGAATATACCCAGATCACAAGGCCAGCGCGTGGGGTGCAGGCAGCGAAGAAGTGGCGGAGATGGCCGAAGCTGGCGGCTCGTTTCCCCTCCGCAGCCAACAGATGAAAAGGTAGGCACGCACGCCATGATGCAGAGCGGGTTACGGAACATCAGGACGCATCAGATGGCTCGAGGCAACCCTGGACTTCCAAGAATTGCCTGTGGCGTACAGGGCTTAACATCTCATTCCCACGGTCTCCAGGAATAACACTCCCACTCTCGATCGCAGGATGTTTCAAAAGTGAGAAACCCTCGTAACGGTCGCGGGCTCCGAAATAATTTGAACAACGCCTTCGCGTTCGATGTAGGTAATCAATCCGTTATCAGGTTGCCGTTCTGGATTTATAACGTGAGGCGACATCCGTGGCCGAGATCAAAAAGGCGTCATTAACATAGGAGGTTATAGGTTCAAATCCCGAGTTACCCGTGGATGTCCATGTGCCTATTTCATAAGTTAAAGTTAGAAAAAGTATTCTTCCGGTTCTATTTACGGTGTACTGCGAGCTCCTCTAACGCTGTACTGGAGCAAAAATGTGATTTTTTTTACAGATTTTTAGGACGTTGGTTTCTTCGTATGATATCATTGATAACTGATAGAAATAACAGAAACTTCGAAAACTAATTTTAAATATGTTTTCAGCATACATATAACCATCATAAATAGATTAAATTATTGATTTTAACAAATGTCAATAACTTATTTTAAGACAAAGCTAGGTATTTACTGGAGTGTTTCTTTAAGTTCCAGGTATGATAAATTGCAAACGCTTTTAAATCAATCCCTTGGCTGAAAAGGGGCCGCGGTGGTGCAGTGGTCACACTACTCGCCTCTCATCTAGGTGAACCGGGTTCGCTTCCCGGTGGGACCGCTCCCAGATTTTCACAAGCGGGAATAGTGATGGACGACGCTGCTGGTTTTCTCGGGGATATCCCGTTTCCCCCGCCCTTCCTTTCTGGCTCCATTCTCGCTTCGCTTCACCCTCGTCGGCTCTCGAACCCGCGACGTAAGAGTCGACTGCACCCCTAGGGATGTCGCCTTGGTCGTGTGAGGAAATAATTTACCATCAGCGCTTTGTCACTGTGCGTATGCACTGGTACGGTAAATTTACAAATAATAATTTCTTGAAGAGCAGTGTTTGTGTGTCAAGTTCATATGCGACGTCGTCAGATCTCATACGAACACTCCACAAACGCGTAGAGCTGCCAGCCAAAATCATTTCAATCTTTATCCATATCTCATTCTTAATTAATGTTGCTATATCTTGGACACGACTAGTAGAAAACATCTGGAACAATTCTCTCGAAGAATTTTTGCTCGCAACTGCATATTGCACTTAAAACACCTATTCGCATATCCGATATGATACTGACTGTAAATTCCATGAAATAGTTCAACTTCATAATGACTTTTTACATATTTTATTAACTTTTGTGTATAAATTGGTGGTCATTGACTTATTTTTTAAGTTTTATTTTGTACGCTTTTGAACGGGAACTGGCGCAGTGTTGAAATATATTTGTAGATCATACAACTTCATAAAGTTACTTGAATCACGAGTAGATGACAGATATTAAAATTTTTTATTTTAAATTGTATGTGATTTTTTAAAATTACAAATAAAATAAAAAATTAAAAATTTTGGTTTTGAATGAAAATTTTTTTTTTTTAGAAAAAACTTTAATTTGCTAACTTTTTCAATTTTTAAATGTGCAAGAAAAAAAAATTAAAATTCCTATATTTTTTCGGTTTTTTTTAAATAATTTCCCAATCATTCTTACTAATTTTCAAGCCATTTTATTGCATCACAACAAAAATTAATATGTAGATAATAATTTTATTTTTAGCTAACGCCCTTTTTAAACTAATAAATTAAAACAACCACAGTTTAAATCAGTTATTTTGTCATTGCAATAATTTCAATATTTTTCTAGATAGTCAACTTTTAATGACAGATTATATTTCAATATCTCAAATTGCAAAAAGGCTCTACAATTGTTAAAAATCCCTATATACTATTCACGGTAAAGTGAGAACTTTGTAAAATCCCTCTCATTTGGAATAATTGTCAATAATTATATTTTATTTTAGCTTTGGACATTAAGTTGCGAGTGCGGTAGAATTAAAACACACAGTGATTATTACTTACATGGAAATATTTATTTTAAAATGTGGTTAAGTAATGCTATATGGCGGAAAGGAAAAAGAAACTTGGACCTCAAAAGTGCTCACTTTTGCTGTGAACAGCCTTTAAATGTATAAATATTTTTCTATTAGCTTCAAAATAAATTGTGTTCTACGAAAGCACCAGTGGCGTCAAAATAGCGTATAGCGATTCAATAGATATTAATTTCATATATTCTAAATTCGAAAACACCTGTCTGTTTATGGTTTTCGTAGGTGCCCTCTCTTCTTATTGTCTCTTCACAAATTCGGTTCACACCTTTTAAGGCATTGGACATAGAAAAATCCTTGTGTTTTACTTACGCCCAAATGTGTTCGAACACTTTATAGTAATAAAATCATTTCCAGTAATAAAAAATGTATTAATGGCCAATGTTCATAGGTAAGCTCTCCAACTGAGCGGTGTATTAGATGTCCGCGTATTAATTAATGTTTTGAAATCCACCTTAGAAACAATATTCTTTCCAGTGACTGCACGTAATTTAACGATACTCTCGCCGCAGTTAAAATGTTTAGAAAATCTGTTCTGGTATTAATGCAAGACTTCGTTCACTGTATCGAGGCTCTTTAATTTCCTACTTATGAATCTATCCAAAAATTTCTTCCAAAATTAAATTCAAGCATTTAGTAGGACGTTGTCTTGAATTACATGCTTAATAACTGAACTCCTAAAGTTTTATCAGCAAGTTTTCTCCCTTCTCAAAATGCCAAATAACAGTCAATTAAAAAAATACAAAAAATAGTGAAACCTTTTCGAACCTCTTACTACGGCAAGGAAAAACACTAAACAATTTAGGTGAAAATATTGCAGTATCTGACATGGAAATGAAAGTTTACAGCACGCTTAACATTTTATTGAGTATGTAATTCTGTCTTGTTTGACTTCCTATTATTCTATGGGAAGTAAGGTAAAAAAGAGTGTTTTGTAATATTTGTTCTTTTAGAAATATATTAGTATTACATTATACATTCATATCTTGGCATGATGCCTACAGCTATATTGGTTGTCAAGGCCAGCTTTCGGTTCATGTGGCCTCTGCTTTCATCTCGCACAAGATATGAATGTGTGGGCCATTCTTACGAGTAATTTTATGTTTATCTATATTTGTAGGCTGCCTCATTCCCCAGGCATAGACCCAATGAAATAAGCTTAACCGTGATATTCGTGTAATTGTCGACTTTAGGAATTTCGTCCAAATCCCGGCATTAAAAGATTTATATTACCTTTGAAGTATTACGATGTCATGCGGCATCACTTATTACATTTTATAAAGNTAACCGTGATATTCGTGTAATTGTCGACTTTAGGAATTTCGTCCAAATCCTGGCATTAAAAGATTTATATTACCTTTCAAGTATTACGATGTCATGCGGCATCACTTATTACATTTTATAAAATTGGTGTTGTTTGAAAGTGTTGGTATTTATCACCTATTGTTAGAGACCAGAAAAATTAGCGGATTCATTTCGGGACAAGCTAGAATTCAAAACACTTGTGTTAATAAAACTTCAGCCATTGGTCCACACAGTGTTTCACACTTCCTGGGGAGCGCTCACCTAATCGTCGCCTTCCACTGTGACAGCAGACAACCCATGTGCAGTTTATATTGACATTTTTTTACATGAGACTGTAGAGTCTAGCTTGCAGGTAATTGAACTCGTGAATTTTTTAGGTCTCTACCTATTATATATACCTACATGTATATTTATACACCTCAAAAAATGTTTTCCACCACCTGTGACATGTCGCACATAAATAATGTCCTCTGGAACAGTGGGCACATTACAGAAAGACATTCGTCAAGTCTGGCGTGGTATTGTTTACATAAAGTGTACATTTCCACCACATACTCTTCCTTGNCCTCAAAAAATGTTTTCCACCACCTGTGACATGTCGCACATAAATAATGTCCTCTGGAACAGTGGGCACATTACTGAAAGACATTCGTCAAGTCTGGCGTGGTATTGTTTACATAAAGTGTACATTTCCACCACATACTTTTCCTTCGAACGTTAGCAACCCAGCAATTAAGAAATCCCGTTGGTGCAAAACTTATTTTCAGGCGTGTACACGAAGTGGTTTTTGACTATTGTTTACTGTGTTGTGAAATCAAGATGTCAACCAGTTGATACGGGGCAGTTGAGCTGATTTTAGCCGTTATTGGTGCAATGCAGCACTTATGAATTAGTTTCCAACAGCTTCTCTGTGTATTTCACTGTAGTGACGGAGTACTATTACAATGCCATGGCGTTTTGTTCTGGCTCTCATTAATTCTTAGCATCAAGTGAAAGGCTGTTTACATAGAAAAAACTAAAAATAAGAAAGAAGCTATTATTCTGTGTTTAATAGCGATAGAATTCTTTATTTTCCCTAATACTGAAGCGTGTTTCTCAAAAAAAATAAAAAATAAATTATGAAGTTACTTATACACCCAAATGTGACCGAAGGTTGCCATTTAGAGAATAATAAATGCAGTTATTACCTACCAATTTAAGAAAAGCATTAGTGCTTACGTTTAAATGTTTAAAAAAAATTAACATCTGAAGAGTACAAATAATTGACGTATACTAGTGAAGTAAGTGGTTAATAAACCTAGTGTAAACAGGAAACTTCAACATTCCCAGCATTTCAAAATATTTCGTATTTGGCGTGAAGGTTATTTTAAAGGTTTTGTCTCCCGTAACAAATATCTAGACACGCTTCTTAAAAATGAAGTATCGATGATAAATTCAAGTGTCCAATATTACCAGGAGTCCATCGTATTTGGCGTGTACGTTATTTTAAAGTTTATTGTCTCCCATAACGAATATCTAGATACGCTTCTTAAAAATGAAGAATCGATGATATATTCAAGTGTCCAATATTACCAGGAGTCCAAATCTCCTCAAGTGAAATAATGTTTGTGTTTAGGACGAGGTCAAGTTTTCCCTTGCGGCGGGCGTGTACGGAGTGAGCTGGTAAGGTGTGAACAGTTCGTAATTCGACGTGGAGCAAGGTGAAGCGGCCGTTGCTAGCACGCCAGCTGTAGGCGACGTGAACGCACAGCGGCACGCGGGCAGGTGAAACGAGATCTGGGCGTGGACGGGTGAAAGTAACTGAGGCTGCCGGTGTAAAGGAACGGCGACCCTGAAACCCGCTTCGAAGTCGAGGCGTGAGCGAAGTGCTGTGATCTGNAATACACATAACCTTGTAGATACTCGCCGGTACAACGCTACCGCCACTCGCTTCAGACCTTCAAGTGTTTTGATAACTGCCAAAAAATATATTCTATCATTTACTGTGATCTGGGGGGTGGAGTGCAGAGATTTGGGGCGGCCCTTGACACCGAGGTCTTGAGAGCCGATGAGATATGAAGCAGCGCTGGAATGCAAGGGCTGGGCCAAAACGGGAGATCCCCGAGGAAACCCGCCGACCGGTGGCATCGTCCGGCACGATTCCCACGTGCAGAAATCCGGAAGCGACCCCGCCGGGAATCGAACCCGGTTGGGCAAGGTGGGAGGCGAGCAGTCTAACCACTACACCTCCGCGGATCTTTGTGTTCTGGGGAAATCTATAACTTTATAAAAATAACAATTTGACGAAAATGTTCAATCACTGTTTCAATAATCTACTATCGGTATTTTAAACATTTGTTTGAATATTTTAACTGCAAAATTTTTATAAAGTAAATTTAAGTAAAAATATTTAAACACGAAATTCGAAATCAGCTAATGTGTATCTGTAAGCCTCTAGTATCCCTTCAATTATTAAATGTGAAACGGAACAATTTGCTTTTCTACAGTAAAAATTTTTATTTTTCGTATTTCAATTTAATTTTGTCTCTTAAATTCAAAATAAAACTACTGACTGAATTGCCAACAGATTTCTAGATGTAATTTTGATCACGTAACGAATTTTTTTGAGCTGTTGACAAACACACTGTTCATAATCTATTTTCAAATTTATTTGNTAATTTTGATCACGTAACGAATTTTTTTGAGCTGTTGACAAACACACTGTTCATAATCTATTTTCAAATTTATTTGACACAAAATATAAAAATTCAATTCATTTAACTCTTTTTAATCCTTTTTATATAATAATCCTTGCCATTTACTCCCATTTATCAGGCTACTCTCTGATACATCACAAAAATTTCAACAACCTGTCAAAATTTACTATATATATACACTGAAGAGCCAAAAAAACTGGTATAGGCGTATGGACCCAATTATGGACCCAATAAGAGTAACGCGATGCGGTCGGCAGCTATATCGGTTACTGCTGCTACAATGGCAGGTTATCAAGATTTAAGTGAGCTTGAACGGGGTGTTATAGTCGGCGCACGAGAGATGGGACATCGCATCTCCGAGGTAGCGATAACATTTGGATGTTCGCGTACGACCATTTCACGAGTGTACCGTGAATATCGGGAATCCGGCGAAACATCACATCTTTGACATCGCTGGGGCCGGAAAAAGATCGCGAAAGAACGGGATAAACGACGACTGACGAGAATCATTAAACGTGACAGACGTACAACCCTTTCTCAAATTGGCGCTACCCAGTAGCGTAAAACAGCTAAAGGTGATTCACGCACTTTCGTCAGATGTTATCGCCTCTATGCGCAAGGTGAGGAACTAGGGCGGGGTCTTTCCACCGCAACTCACCTCCGCGAGAATTCTAGCAGTGACCCTGTAATTGTGTTAGTCCACGTCTTTGTACTACTTTCTGTATCGTGCAGGCGTCTCGGAGAGTAAGTACCTACAAGTTCTATGAATACGTCAGTATATGCCATTTTTTAATTTAATCTAATGAGCATTGTAACTTAAAAACACAGAAAGGAATCATGTCAGTAAATACGAAAAAAAAAATTTTATTGCTAAAATATTTCTTTCAAATGATACTGAATACTTTACAAGTAACAAGTTTTTACTGAGTCGTTCGTCGGCATAGATAACAAGAGAACGCAACCTTAAACACATTAATCAGAGCGCACCGGTTTTTGAAAGCCAGTACCTGTAAAACAACAAGGAAAGTGCAGTTCTAAGTTGCTTTATAAATGGTTTTCCAATTCGGCACATTTTTATATTGATACATTTCTGTCTAACAGTTTCTTATGACGTAAATTTGATGTAATTGCCACACATGATATTGTGCTGAAAAACGATACATAAATGTGTTAGTATAAAATACGACGTATGTAGAACAAAAGAATGTAAAAAATAATTTCTCAAGTCTGGCTTTTTTTTTTAAATATATGTATAAGTCCTTCTATGAACAAATATTAAAACTAATGGATTACATTTAAAAAAAAATGGTATCCCAAAGTCACATAAAAATTAATATAAGCTAAAACAGTGTGTCAACATGTCCTTGAATGACAAACTTTATTTCATTACCATTTAATATTTGGCATAATTTCATATGGTTTGTTACAAAGCTACCAATCACAAAATTACATTCAGCACATCAATTTGTGTGCATAAGAAGAGGTTTAAAGAACACCAAATATTATAATTTGGTTCCTTACCGTTTAAACGAAGTTAGGTTCTTTTCTTCCTAATTTTTATATGTGGTATCATTATTACGGCAAGTTTAATTTTAGTTATATTGTCTCTCAGAGTTATGACGCAAGTTCTTATCAACATGCTTTTTATCTCCCACAAGATGAAACTACCTTGAGCAGTTTTCTGCCAGCTGCAACCGGTGTTCCCTCGTACACTCTTGTCCCATCGGTTCAAACTTCTTCTTGGCCTTTGAGTCCACTTTAGTACGTACAAGTTTCGTTCGTCTGTCATCGCTTCTTCGAGCAACATGACCTGCCTCTATCATTCTAGGGTAGGGCTGCACATTCCTCGGACGATGCCCTTCGCTCCCGTGGTTGATCTCGTGTCAACCCTTCTTGTGTTTGCTCTTCAGTTAAATCCCAACAGAGACCCTTCCTTGCCTCTGTTCGAAGATTCCGTAAAGTGAATTTATTCAAAATTCAGTTTCCGTAACAAGTGCTTCATTTGAGGTAAACTGCGCTGTTTGAATATTGTTTTCTTCAGATGTATTGGCATGTTTTTTTATATACTCATTTTATTGTGTTACTACACTTCCTCTACAAATTTTAATTGGAAAAGAATATATTAATTACATTTATAGTAAACACTTATTAATTTTAAAAGCATGGATCACTTGCTAAACTGCGTGTAATCAAACGTCCAATTCAATGTTTTTCCACGTTATTTCGTCAGTTATGAGGGACGATGGGCGAGTTAGTGTAGTATACATACTTTTGGTGTATTATCATGTACCATAATTTTTTTTATCGAGACAAGTGGTATTGTCCTGTTGTATTGGCCATCTGTAACACACTGCACCAAGACAAGACCACAATCAGTATCGAGTAGTTTATGAAACTGTTAGGAATAAAGATTCAATTTATAGCAATTTCTTAAGTGAAACGCGTATAGGAGAACTAACGATTTATAAATACTATGATGAAATAANTATTCAATTTATAGCAATTTCTTAAGTGAAACGCGTATAGGAGAACTAACGATTTATAAATACTATGATGAAATAAAATGAAAGGTTAATAAACGATTATGGCAACTGAACTTTATATATACACTAATCTGTCCAGGAAATAAGAAATATGAAACTCTTCAATAAAAATTGTCAACGAATGAACAGACTGGACTTGGCAAAAGCATTGACATGAAAGGAAAGGCCGCATCACATACATTTTTAGCTGAAATCAACTGCTTGAACATTATATAACCTACTATTAATCATTAGCAGCTTTTCCTTTGTATATTGTTAGTTACGTATATAGTGTCATGGACAAATGCAGTAAATGAAAATTTATCTACACTATCCGCGTCCATAAATTTGAAACGTTACTATGAAAGGGTACAGAACGGACATAACACACACAGTTCGGCACTTGAAAGCGCTCAGTCCATGACAAAGCAGTCACGACTCGCCATTCTTTACCTTTAAGCGTTTCAAACAACTTTACAACTAATATTATATTCTTTACCTTGCCCTCTTTTAAAAAATACCAGCGAACCGGCCCGTCTTTCCCCGGTAACTATTTAGTTTTTACAGTGATACTTTGAAAAACCAAAATTGTTACTGTGGGTTNACCGGCCCGTCTTTCCCCGGTAACTATTTAGTTTTTACAGTGATACTTTGAAAAACCAAAATTGTTACTGTGGGTTATACTTAAAAGATAAACATATACTATTGCGAACTTTTCTGTAGACCGGGACTTTTCTGTAGACCTTTTTGAGAGCTACAAATCTGTAGCACATTAATTTGATTTATCTCTTGTTGTTTAGTCAGCGCAAGCCCGAAAAGTGGTTTTTTTTTACGATAAACGTTGACATTTATCTACTATCCTTACATTAAATATAAAGGTTTTATACACGAAAACCTTCATCATGAAATTCTTTAAGTGATGTTGAAAACCGCATCAAAATCCATCAAGTAGTTAAGAAGTACTAAGCGAATACACAGACAGACGCGGATAAGCGACTTCGTTTTATACTTGATAGAGTTAATGTTATGCTTTATAAATTGCATGCGGTTTTGTAATAATTTTATTTTGGGTAAAAGAGCGAGGTGGATCAGTGGTAAACATTCGGACTCGCATTCAGTAGGACATGGGTTCTATTCTTAGTCTGGTTATATTCATTTAAGTTTTCCATAGTTACCTGAAATCACNCGCATTCAGTAGGACATGGGTTCTATTCTTAGTCTGGTTATATTCATTTAAGTTTTCCATAGTTACCTGAAATCACTCCAGGCAAATGCCGTAATAGTTTTCTCACAAACAATGGATGATTCTCTTCCCCTCTCGCCCTTCTGCTTCTCTGGCCCACTTGCTGTGCCTATAATGGCCTCGCTGTTGACGACACGTTAAGATCGACCTACTCTCTCTGGCGAGGAGTTTTCACGCTCTTTATTTCAGAACCCCNGACCCAGTAGCGTAAAACAGCTAAAGGTGATTCACGCACTTTCGTCAGATGTTATCGCCTCTATGCGCAAGGTGAGAAACTAGGGCGCGGTCTTTCCACCGCAACTCACCTCCGCGAGAATTCTAGCAGTGACCCTGTAATTTTGTTAGTCCACGTCTTTGTACTACTTTCTGCATCCTGCAGGCGTCTCGGAGAGTAAGTACCTACAAGTTCTATGAATACGTCAGTATATGCCATTTTTTAATTTAATCTAATGAGCATTGTAACTTAAAAACACAGAAAGGAATCATGTCAGTAAATACGAAAAAAAAAATTTTATTGCTAAAATATTTCTTTCAAATGATACTGAATACTTTACAAGTAACAAGTTTTTACTGAGTCGTTCGTCGGCATAGATAACAAGAGAACGCAACCTTAAACACATTAATCAGAGCGCACCGGTTTTTGAAAGCCAGTACCTGTAAAACAACAAGGAAAGTGCAGTTCTAAGTTGCTTTATAAATGGTTTTCCAATTCGGCACATTTTTATATTGATACATTTCTGTCTAACGGTTTCTTATGACGTAAATTTGATGTAATTGCCACACATGATATTGTGCTGAAAAACTATACATAAATGTGTTAGTATAAAATACGACGTATGTAGAACAAAAGAATGTAAAAAATAATTTCTCAAGTCTGGCTTTTTTTTTTAAATATATGTATAAGTCCTTTTATGAAAAAATATTAAAACTAATGGATTACATTTAAAAAAAAATGGTATCCCAAAGTCACATAAAAATTAATATAAGCTAAANCAAATATTAAAACTAATGGATTACATTTAAAAAAAAATGGTATCCCAAAGTCACATAAAAATTAATATAAGCTAAAACAGTGTGTCAACATGTCCTTGAATGACAAACTTTATTTCATTACCATTTAATATTTGGCATAATTTCATATGGTTTGTTACAAAGCTACCAATCACAAAATTACATTCAGCACATCAATTTGTGTGCATAAGAAGAGGTTTAAAGAACACCAAATATTATAATTTGGTTCCTTACCGTTTAAACGAAGTTAGGTTCTTTTCTTCCTAATTTTTATATGTGGTATCATTATTACGGCAAGTTTAATTTTAGTTATATTGTCTCTCAGAGTTATGACGCAAGTTCTTATCAACATGCTTTTTATCTCCCACAAGATGAAACTACCTTGAGCAGTTTTCTGCCAGCTGCAACCGGTGTTCCCTCGTACACTCTTGTCCCATCGGTTCAAACTTCTTCTTGGCCTTTGAGTCCACTTTAGTACGTACAAGTTTCGTTCGTCTGTCATCGCTTCTTCGAGCAACANAAACTTCTTCTTGGCCTTTGAGTCCACTTTAGTACGTACAAGTTTCGTTCGTCTGTCATCGCTTCTTCGAGCAACACGACCTGCCTCTATCGTTCTAGGGTAGGGCTGCACATTCCTCGGACGATGCCCTTCGCTCCCGTGGTTGATCTCGTGTCAACCCTTCTTGTGTTGGCTCTTCAGTTAAATCCCAACAGAGACCCTTCCTCCTTGCCTCTGTTCGAAGATTCCATAAAGTGAATTTATTCAAAATTCAGTTTCCGTAACAAGTGCTTCATTTGAGGTAAACTGCGCTGTTTGAATATTGTTTTCTTCAGATGTATTGGCGTGTTTTTTATATACGCATGTTATTGTGTTACTACACTTCCTCTACAAATTTTAATTGGAAAAGAATATATTAACTACATTTATAGTAAACACTTATTAATTTTATAAGCATGGATCACTTGCTAAACTGCGTGTAATCGAAAGTCCAATTAAATGTTTTTCCACGTTATTTCGTCAGTTATGAGGGACGATGGGCGAGTTAGTGTAGTATACATACTTTTGGTGTATTATCATGTACCATAATTTTTTTTATCGAGACAAGTGGTACTGTCCTGTTGTATTGGCCATCTATAACACACTGCACCAAGACAAGACCACAATCAGTATCGAGTAGTTTATGAAACCGTTAGGAATAAATATTCAATTTATAGCAATTTCTTAAGTGAAACGCGTATAGGAGAACTAACGATTTATAAATACTATGATGAAATAAAATGAAAGGTTAATAAACGATTATGGCAACTGAACTTTATATATACACTAATCTGTCCAGGAAATAAGAAATATGAAACTCTTCAATAAAAATTGTCAACGAATGAACAGACTGGACTTGGCAAAAGCATTGACATGAAAGGAAAGGCCGCATCACATACATTTTTAGCTGAAATCAACTGCTTGAACATTATATAACCTACTATTAATCATTAGCAGCTTTTCCTTTGTATATTGTTAGTTACGTATATAGTGTCATGGACAAATGCAGTAAATGAAAATTTATCTACACTATCCGCGTCCATAAATTTGAAACGTTACTATGAAAGGGTACAGAACGGACATAACACACACAGTTCGGCACTTGAAAGCGCTCAGTCCATGACAAAGCAGTCACGACTCGCCATTCTTTACCTTTAAGCGTTTCAAACAACTTTACAACTAATATTATATTCTTTACCTTGCCCTCTTTTAAAAAATACCAGCGAACCGGCCCGTCTTTCCCCGGTAACTATTTAGTTTTTACAGTGATACTTTGAAAAACCAAAATTGTTACTGTGGGTTATACTTAAAAGATAAACATATACTATTGCGAACTTTTCTGTAGACCGGGACTTTTCTGTAGACCTTTTTGAGAGCTACAAATCTGTAGCACATTAATTTGATTTATCTCTTGTTGTTTAGTCAGCGCAAGCCCGAAAAGTGGTTTTTTTTTACGATAAACGTTGACATTTATCTACTATCCTTACATTAAATATAAAGGTTTTATACACGAAAACCTTCATCATGAAATTCTTTAAGTGATGTTGAAAACCGCATCAAAATCCATCAAGTAGTTAAGAAGTACTAAGCGAATACACAGACAGACGCGGATAAGCGACTTCGTTTTATACTTGATAGAGTTAATGTTATGCTTTATAAATTGCATGCGGTTTTGTAATAATTTTATTTTGGGTAAAAGAGCGAGGTGGATCAGTGGTAAACATTCGGACTCGCATTCAGTAGGACATGGGTTCTATTCTTAGTCTGGTTATATTCATTTAAGTTTTCCATAGTTACCTGAAATCACTCCAGGCAAATGCCGTATTAGTTTT
>NQII01001898.1:0-13528 GCA_002778355.1 Clitarchus hookeri | reverse complement strand
GCAGATTTCAATGCTGGGGCATCAACAAGTGCCAGCGTGCGAACTATTCAACGGACCATCATTGATATGGGCTTTCGGAGCCAAAGGCCCACTCGTGTACCGTTGTTGACTGCACGACACAAATCTTTACGCCTCGCCTGGGCCCGCCAATACCACCGTTGGACTGTTGGTGACTGGAAACACGTTGCCTGGTCTGACAATTCTCGTTTCCAAATGTATCGGGTGGATGGACGTGTACGGGTATGGAGACCTCCTCATGAATCCATGGACCCTACATGTCAACAGGGGACTATTAAATCTGGTGGAGGCTCTGTCATGGTATGGGGCGTGTGCAGTTGGCGTGAAATGGGACCCCTGATATGTCTATATATGACTCTAACAGGTGACAGATACGTAAGCATCCTGTCCGATCACCTGCACACATTCATGTCCATTGTGCATTCCGACGGACGTGAACAATTCCAGCAGGACAATGCGACACCCCCACATATCGAGAGTTGCTACCGAGTGGCCCCAGGAACACTCTTCTGACTTTAGACACTTCCATTGGCCACCTAAATCATCAGACATGAACGTTATTGAGCATATCTGGGATNTCTGGTGGAGGCTCTGTCATGGTATGGGGCGTGTGCAGTTGGCGTGAAATGGGACCCCTGATATGTCTATATATGACTCTAACAGGTGACAGATACGTAAGCATCCTGTCCGATCACCTGCACACATTCATGTCCATTGTGCATTCCGACGGACGTGAACAATTCCAGCAGGACAATGCGACACCCCCACATATCGAGAGTTGCTACCGAGTGGCCCCAGGAACACTCTTCTGACTTTAGACACTTCCATTGGCCACCTAAATCATCAGACATGAACGTTATTGAGCATATCTGGGATGCCTTGCAACGTGCTGTTCAGAAGAGATCTCCGCCACCTTNGATCTCCGCCGCCTCGCACTCCTATGGATCTGTGGACTGCCCTGCAGGATTCATGGTGTGAATTGCCTTCTGCGTACCTTCAGACATTAGTCGAGTCCATGCCACGTAGTCTTGCGGCACTTCTGCGTGCTCGGAGGGCCCCTACACGATATTAGGCAGGTGTACCAGTTTTTTTTGTTCTTCAGTGTATATTAGCGCTAAACACCTTATCTGGAATCTGTTGGATTTTGAGAACCAAAAATCAAATCAACAAGAAAATAAAATTTTACAAATTATTTATTGCAAAATTTTTAACCAATTATTTTTTCTAGGTTGTGGAGGTGTTTTATACGCAGAAAATCTGTACAATTCGCTGAAGATTATGTAATTGAACAAAGAAATGTTCTCTAATATTGTTTGCTGCCTGAATAGAAGGGACGGTTTTTTGTCAGCAACGGTCGTCGAGAATGTGCTAGAAGCGATGAAACTGGCCTTTTATATAGCTGGAAGTGAATGGCTATTATGCCGAATGAAGTTGGCAACCAGTGTATTGGAGTAGCAGGATTCGCCACCATTCAACGGAGGTCACCAGTGGAGTTTTGCCCGTAAAGGAAATGTGGGATAAAAAAAGCATACGAGTTGCGCTGAAGTTAAGTACTCGATAGGTGTGGCAGTGATATAGAAAGGGAATGATCATCCTACATCTCGACATATGTTATTCGGGGGAGTGCCCGTGGTCCGAACTGTGGTAGGCGTAAAGTTATTCCATGGGATATGGGTATAAGCTCTTCATATTTTGAAGTCCTCTCATTTGGAATAATAGTAAATAAATATAGCATTGTTTGTGAAAATTGCAACACCCAAAAATAATGTCCTAAATTAATCCAAAATCGAAGGATGTGGAAAACAGTGTACCAGCAATAAGTGAACAAGTTGACAGAAATATGGCATCAGCAGCGTCCTCTCTANCTAAATTAATCCAAAATCGAAGGATGTGGAAAACAGTGTACCAGCAATAAGTGAACAAGTTGACAGAAATATGGCATACACATTGACCCAGCAGTGTCCTCTCTAGTGTGATCGGATAGGTCAGTGTTATGCCAAGCTCAGACAGTGAATAACCATCAAATGGAGTGAAAGCAAGTGCCATTATTCCTCGTCGACGTCAAAGGGCGCCATATCAGCACGTGAATGAGTTCGAACGAGGCAGAATGATCGGCCTCCGGGAAACGGGTTTGTCTTGCCGTGAAATTTGGGCTCGTACAGGGCATTCTGCTACGACAGTGATGCGTGTGTGTCACCAGAGGATAGAATAGGGGCGTACGCAGCGAAGAGCGGGTACTGGGCCACGTAATGTGACCGCAGCACGGGATGACTGCCATCTTGTTCGCATGGCCGTAACGGACCATACAGCCTCGTCCACAGTGTTGGCTCGACACTGGAGCACTGCAACGGGTGTGGACCTGTCTGCGTTGACGGTTCGTCGCCGTCTGCTGCGGACTGGACTGGTGGCACACATGCCATTGCGTCGGCTTCCATTATCCAGAAACCAGCACACGCCTCCGACTGCAATGGGCACGTGAACGCCGTCGCTGGCGTGCTGAGTGGCAAAATGTAGTGTTTTCGGACGAGTCCCGCTTCAACCTGTCCTACAATGGTGGCCGCATACGTGTTAGACGCTACCGTGGTGACCACAATCTGGCAGCCTGCATTGTGGAGCAGCATAGTGGACAAACGCCAAGTGCGATGGTTTGAGGTGCCATTGGATACAAAATGCGAACTCGACTTCTACGTATTGAGGGCAATCTGAACTGTAACCGCTACATCAGGGAGGTTTTAGAGCCCAAGGTACTGCCCCTCTTTCAGGCAACTCCACATGCCATATTTCAGCAGGACAATGCCCGGTCACATGTGGCGAATAATGCGCAATCCTTCTTCACTGAACGACGGTTACCATTGCTTCTCTGGCCTACATGTTCGCCCTGCATATCACCCATCGAACATGTCTTCGGTATGATTGGTAGGTGACATGTTCGTCACGGTCCACCAGCAACCACAGTTGATGCTTTGTGGATTCTCATACAAAAAAAGGAGATTCCTCAGGAACATATCGAGGTCCTCTTTGATTCTATTCCACGACGTGTAGGCACTATGATTTCAGCACGTGGGGGTGCATTCTGTCCATACTGAATTCTCAAGGATAGAGACCCTTGAGTATTGTGATATACCTAATCTGTGGTATAAAGTTCATTTCAATCACATGTATCCCTCTTGGTGTTGCATTTTTCACAAACATTAGTGTATACTTTGTTGTAGCCTTAGATGTTAACTTTTGAGTTCGGTGAAATATATACACTGCGGACATTACTTGTGTGTAATATTTAATTTAAAATAAATGGTTTGGAGGGATAACAAATGGCTGATAAGAAAATTCCTAGGGCCTCAGAAGTGCTCACTTTACCGTGAACAGCCTATACCAGGTGAGTTAGTAAAGAGACTTGGACGACTCTTAACGCGGGGTTGGAGAGCCGATGAGGGTGATTGAGGTGAGTATGGAGCAGGGCCGGAAAGAAGGGGCGGGGAAAACAGGAGACCCCCGAGAAAACCCACCAACGAGTGCCATCGTCCAGGCACAATTCCCACTTGCGTATATCCGGAGTGACCCGGCTGGGGACTGCAGCCGGTTGGCCTTGGTGCGAGGCGAGCAGGCTAACCGCTTAGCCACCGCGGTCCTCCTATAACCGGGCGGGAATGCCCGCGACTACTGGATCATTGACTCCTCCTCGGGTTACGGGTCTGCGGCCATCGGCGTTGGCCTAGGTCAGGGTCAGGCTCAAACCGGCGGGGGTCATGTGTTTCTCGGGAACCCCACAAGTGTCATTGAAACGAAGGAGGAGCATGAACTGGCCTGGAATGGCCCAGTCAGAGGTTGTCTCTGACACCAGGTCATGCACGGTGTGGTTTCGTGTTGGCAGTGCGTTGAAAATCGCACCCGACCATAATGCCGCAATCGCTGTAAGGTAGGAATGACAAAATATAATAATTAAGATCACAACGAAAAATAAGACTATTTGCAAAATAATGCTGGGAGATGGAAAAGTTCGCGAATTCATTTCAGAACAGGCTAGAATTCAAACATACATGTATTTCCGTTGATTTTGCAATTGAATTAGAGTTTATAAGAAACGCAATTCTCTATTTCATATATAGTCTGGAAAGCAGTAGTAAAGGATAGTATAATAATGAAGGATCGTAAATGGTTTTGAGGTGACCTGTAAAACGATAAGTCAACTATGGTGTATAAAATCATAAACCCCGTAATGGCTTACGCTGGGGACGGGGTACATGAAATGGGTATATTTATGTTTTATATATCTTTCCCCGATTGGAATTGCCAAAACCACATGGCTTCTATTAAGATTAGGGTAGTGTTAACTTTAAGAAGTGAGTTGATATTCTTAAAACACTACTTTTTTCTTTGATATAACACAAATATTATACAATTAAAAACGAAATAATACAAAACTCTTATTTTAATAAAACTGCATATAAATAACTGGAGCTTCATTGTTGAAATACGCGAACGTGACAGTTTTGATGACAATACTTGAGCCATTGTTACGGACTTGCTCAGAAGACTAAAATCGGCTTCCGTCATCTTTAGTGTGCGATTTGACCACCGTTGTAATCACTAAGTTGTTACAAATTCTAAATTGAGAGTACGCTTCTGGCTTTGATGATTTGGAGCCATTGTTAGGCCCGCACCTGTTACCTTAGAACGCGAGTCTTGCTGTGTGAAATCTCCCTATAAATAATACCATCGAACGAAAAAAAAAACACCGTGAGCGATAACTGTACTATTTGGAACCTGGCACAAGGCTTCTCTACAATAGCGTCCGTGTGTCCGTGACGCCTTCGTGCGGCGTGCCAAGTAACGTTCCTCGCACGCTGGCGCGAGATGCGGTAACGGCTGCGATGTCGATATTGCCGCACCCAAGGCGATGTGACGCGACGCAGCAGATTGTCAAATACTGACAGACTAAATTAACTTAACAATAAACATCAATTGGAAAACTGCAGATATACAGGGTGATTCTAAAATCATGGGACAAACATTGAGGGGTGGTAGAGCTCACTAAAACAAACAATTATNTTGGAACCTGGCACAAGGCTTCTCTACAATAGCGTCCGTGTGTCCGTGACGCCTTCGTGCGGCGTGCCAAGTAACGCTCCTCGCACGCTGGCGCGAGATGCGGTAACGGCTGCGATGTCGATATTGCCGCACCCAAGGCGATGTGATGCGACGCAGCAGATTGTCAAATACTGACAGACTAAATTAACTTAACAATAAACATCAATTGGAAAACTACAGATATACAGGGTGATTCTAAAATCATGGGACAAACATTGAGGGGTGGTAGAGCTCACTAAAACAAACAATTATTTTATAGGGATATATGGGCGGGAGTGACGCTTTGAGGCACAAACACAAAAATAACACATGAAATGCAACACAGTGTTTATTTACAACGTCGCCGCTAAATGCCTTTTTACAGCAATGTTTATAATAATTGCTCAAAATTGCTACCACCGACAGTAATGCAAGCTTGGTAGCGTCGGTGGAGTGATTGGCGAACAGATTAAAAAACGCCGAGTATTTCACGCACGCCACCGTTGCCAGCCAATCACGCATATGTAGAGGTCGCCAAGCATGCGTGACTGTTGGTGGATGCATTTCCAGCAACTGTTTTAACATTTTCTGTACGGAATCACTCGTAACGTTTTCTGCTAATGGACATTTTATGTTTCCGTGTTTGTGCCTCAACGCGTCACTTCCACCCTTATATTCTTATGCAATAATTGCTGGTTTTAGTGAGCTCTACCACCCCTCAATGTTTTCCCATGTTTTTAGAATCATCCTGTAGAGCGGAAATAGCACACTTTAATCTCTGTACGCACCCGTCATCTAAGGAGGTGTCACTAAAAGTATCGAATACCATCCATCTGTTTCACTTTATTTATTGTCCACTGTCAGAAAAGAACAATATATTACGGCCTACGCACACAACACTTACGCAAGCAGTTCTCAAACTTAACACAGTACCTTTATTTAGGTCAGGCACATTTCACGTTTGTAAATGAATTCAAAACGACTTGACGCAATCGCATGTATTAAGTTTGTTTTTGTGGCAACGAAAATGATAAATGGCTCTATTTCTGATAGTCTGATTATAGTAAGGTGATCATTAATGTGCCGGCATTGGTTATAAAATGACAGTATAATAACACCCATTCATTCTATTAGAGTAGAGGTAATATCTTGGCACAAAGAAGACTTTTTGTAGTATTCGTGTATGGAATAAAAAATATTCTACTTTGTGGGCTACCTTGCACCTTAATAAAGTTTCATAACAACGTTAATAAAAAAAAAAGTAAACCACTCAATTACGTCTACAAGTTCAAATGAAATAAAAATTCCCAATTTTTTTTTATTAATAAACTTCTGGATGTCTTTAAAAACTATACTGCAGCAATAAGGAATCGAATCTAGTTGGGTCAACTCGGTTCACTCGCCTCGCCGCACCACTATCTTCTGCATGTAGCGGATTTGTGTTTGTCTGATCGGGAACTAAAGATACCGGGTGAATTTAATTTCTCATCGATTTCTTTTTTAATAAAAGCGTGTGTAATTACCAATGTTTATGCATATGTGTGTGTGTGTGTGTATGTCTGTACATGCTCGCGCACACGCTTCTGTACGCATTGGCTTACAGATTATATTTTTATTAACTATCGTATAAAGGGATTGGAAAACTTTTCAATTTTTTTTAAATTTTTTTTTTAAACGTATGGAGAATCACTTCATTTTTTTCAATGCTGTGAATAACACAGTCCACAGTAAAACCCAGGACTAACGTGGCATAAAAACGTTCGGCTAATAATGAGACACAATTTCCGGTGTCAATAATTATCTAAAGCGTGTATTGTTAATCGACAGCCAATTTATTAAACAAATTTCATTATTTCAAAACGTCTTTTTACAGAATTTCACATAAAAAAGATCTAAAGTTTCCCTTAAAACAAACCATTTACGAAATGGGCTGACAGGAATAAATACCGATGTATTCAGTATAAGAGTTTTCTCCGCCTCCACTCAAAAAAAAATCTATTACTAAGAATACTGCTCTAAATAACAGACTGAAGCAGTCACTCGGTATATATTCTATAAGGTTTTTTCTACCTTTTTTTAATGACAGTTAATAACACTTATTTGATTTCTTAAAATATATTTATTCTTACTTTTGCGATAATTTTGGTGGAAACAGCTTCAAATATTTTTATAAATTTTTACTTTCTCTTAGGTTTCGTACTACACCACTGGCATTAAGTCACGAATAGCTCTGAAGTGGTTTATTACAATCAAGTTTCTCCATTAGATTTGCGCATCACCTTCGTAATGTATCATTAGAACGTATGCTCATTACAGATAGGTATTTTAGAAATTTACCTGTATTGTGTTGAAATTTTAAACCTCTACTATCCAACGCCAAATGTTCAAAAATGCATGTAATGTTAATGCGTGAAATGATCCACAGAGCCAGTGAGTTCAAACTCTCATTAATTTGATTTGTAAGTACAAAATGTCGTTCTTTGAGCAACTGCGCACCTAAAGATCGTAATGGTACTTAAATTTTTTTATCTGAATTTAATAATTTTTATTTGATTGAAGTTAAATTTAGAATTTGTAAATTTTAAGTGACTTCTTAAACTTTCACACTCATTCTCTGTGTTGAAAATTAAAAATAAACTAAACTATTACTGGTTTAGGACAATAATTTTCACATGTATTTTAACAAAAATTTATTTTTTCGCCTATTATATTACTAATCTTATAACTTATAAAGATTTCTTTTGTTGTGAATTATGTTACGTCTTTTTATATAAATGGTTTCTTACTTACTGGACTGGACAAAATGATACAGTAACATATTCCATAAACACAGTTTAAAAATAATTATATGTCAGGAGTTGTATACAGGACGAGTATAAAAGAACACCCCAACTTTGAAGGTATATAATATCAAAACCTAACAACCTACAACCTTGATTGACCAATCAAATGAACCGTGGAACCGTGAAGTTTGTTTACCATACATTCTTAAATGTTCAATGTGACCACCATGAGCGGCCCGAACGACATCTCCGCGATAATCAAACTCGTTCCACGCTCTTGTCAACATGTCCCGTGTTACGGTTTGGATGGCTTCCGTAATTCTGGTTTTGAGGTCGTCAATGTTAGCCGGCAATGGTGGGCGAAACACTTGATCATTTATGTACCGCCATAGAAAACAATCGTACGGGTTGAGATCCAGGCTTCTTGGGGGCCGGTGATGAAGAGCCTGGTCACTAGCTGCTCCTCGACCAATCCAGCGTTGCGGCAACGTCTCGTTCAGGTATCCGCGAACAGCTAGGTTCCAGTGGGGTGACGCATCATCCAGCTGGAAAATGAAGTCCCCCGCCGCCTCTTCTAACTGAGGAAACAACCACTCTGTAAGCATTTTCAAATAAGCGATTCCGGTAACAGTGGCCTCGTGAAAAAAGAAAAGGCCGAAAACAGTGTTTTTGTGGATACAGTGCAAAAACTCATTCACTTTGGGGGAAGCGCACTCGTGTTCGGTGGTTTCATGTGGAGGCGTCTGACCTCATATCCGCACGTTGCACCGGTTCCCCTTACCATTTGTAAGGAACGTCGCTTCATCGCTAAAAGCTGGCTTAGACATGAAGGCATCGTCTACCTCGTTCTGGGCGAGGAAACATCAGACCGCCCCCTTCACATTGACGTGTCGAATACGAGCTCANTTTTCAAATAAGCGATTCCGGTAACAGTGGCCTCGTGAAAAAAGAAAAGGCCGAAAACAGTGTTTTTGTGGATACAGTGCAAAAACTCATTCACTTTGGGGGAAGCGCACTCGTGTTCGGTGGTTTCATGTGGAGGCGTCTGACCTCATATCCGCACGTTGCACCGGTTCCCCTTACCATTTGTAAGGAACGTCGCTTCATCGCTAAAAGCTGGCTTAGACATGAAGGCATCGTCTACCTCGTTCTGGGCGAGGAAACATCAGACCGCCCCCTTCACATTGACGTGTCGAATACGAGCTCACTACCCCATCACCACCTCAAACCGAGAGTTACGAACGCCATCCAAACCGTAACACCGGACATGCTGACAAGAGCGTGGGACGAGTTTTATTATCCCGTAGATTTCTTTCGGGCCGCTCATGGTGGTCACATTGAACATTAATTAATGTATGGTAAAAAAAACTTTACGGTTCAACGGTTCATTTGATTGGTTAATCAAGGCTGTAGGTTGTTTGGCTTTCATATCATAGACCTTTAAAGTTGGGGTATTCTTTTATACTCATCCTGTATATATTTTTTTTTTAACTAGCTGCCTTTTTTTTTTTTGGATGATCAGGTATCTAGTGGCAAGAGTCTCTCAGGTTTATAAATAAAAGGGAGGAGAGTGCGAGGAACTTGTTTAAATAAACTTGCGATTATCAGTTGTTAAGGAAGTTGATGTGGGAACTTTTTATATCCTCGGCGTCCAACTTGCTTCGCCACATTTGGCTTGAGGGGCGTGTTTAACGGCTCTGATAATATCGCCACATTGATTTCAAACTACCGGGTACGCTTTGCTACATTTACTGTGGGCGTTAAATAGGTTCTCCCAGTCTTACACGTGAAAAATGTGTGGCGTTTGAGTGTCGATGCTTTGGCAGTCCTGCCATCGTTATATGTACCTTCCAGAGGTCAGCTAGTTCAGTTGCACACTTACAAGATCTGATTTAGAATACCCACACATTTAAGTTTATAGTCCTGAATCTTATTAGTACGACCATAAATTTAAGCGATTTAGGAAATTAGATTTCTAATTAGTCTTACTAAGATGTACGTAATAAGATGAAGTTCTCTAGTTTATAAAATTTCTTGATTATTTAGTTACGAAGTTGGACTATGTTAATTTAAAAGGTTGTTTAACCTTGCCGTAGCGTGCGTAATTTGCTTTTGATAAATTTATGTGTTTAATGTAAGTGTTGATATAAATGTGTTGTCATATAAAGCGCAAAATACTACATAAAACCAGAAACATGAATCCCGAAAATAAGACGACAGTAGCCGTTGTCGACTAGTTATGTATGCAAATATACTACTAAATTAAGACAGTAATTACAAACCAAAGAGACAAAAACAACAGGCGATTGCCCCGTAATTTTGTAAATCAAACACAATTATTTTTAATTTCTTTACTTATCTTAACTGTATGGCATCTGGAATCGGTCGACATTACAAGAAAATTCCATTGCAGTTACTGTGTGTATTTTTCTAAATTCCCACCAGAAAAACTAATATTTTATGCCGCATATAAAAATAAATTTATATGGTATTCTTTATATAATCCAACCCACTTATTCAATCAGTAGTGATGTGCGCAATTGTACTATATTTTTTAAGCATTATCATGTAACGCCTCAATTCAACAGGAGAACAACAACAACAAATCTCTGTTTTAAAAACAATGCATTTAAAGTGTTTGTGTTTTGCTAAAAAAAAAAATCAGGTACGTAATATAAGATATTGAATTTTTTTCACTGCAATATTACACACCCGTGGCTTATTCAGTATGGAATTTGTCACTACAGATACTATTGCTTATAATTACAATGCACTGTGTATACATATATTGGAAAACTAGCCTATTTTTATAATTAAATTTTANATACTATTGCTTATAATTACAATGCACTGTGTATACATATATTGGAAAACTAGCCTATTTTTATAATTAAATTTTAGAAAACAAGGCTTGCATGCCAGTGGGCAAAAAGGCGGGGGATGTTTAACACCTTACCAACTTTATCTTCACCAATACGGAATAAACTTTTAAGTAGGTTTAATGATTTATGTCATTATCATTGTTACTTAAAGGTGGCATCTCAGCAGTTATCACATACCACATACATATTATTTTTACATTCAAAAATGCAACCTTACTAAAGCTGGAGGAGACTAAAGACACCCCAAGACGTTATACTCACAATTTTTTTTTAGTAATAGTACATTTAGCGTGATAAAATTGTCGTTAAGATTCACCCCTTTATTGGGCAAAATATGAAGGTCTTTGACTTTGTATTTTGTGATTACAGTAATATATGTTCTTCTGAATCAGCACAACTACAATCGTAATAAAACATTACACACATTTTATAAAAATTTCCACACTCATAAAACATATGTATTTATATAATATATACACACATATATAACTATTCAATTTTATATGACTTTTAAACTTATAGTTAGTAATAATTACTTCGATTATAATACAGTAGTTAATAATACAAAGTAAAACAATGCGTATTTACACTGTTATATATTTACTTTGTGTAGGTTAAAAGTCGGAGTAATGTGAAATATCACTATCTACATCATAATCTTCTACCTTGATCTTTCGAAAATGCTACTAAATCTTTAATGTTATTGTAAAATCTTTGACAGTCTTTCGCAATGGTTTCTTCATACTTCGAAATGATGACGCATCGAATCTCCACTAGTCATTAAAGTGAAATTTTATTCAGAATATATATATACTTCCATTATTTACAGTATTCTCTTTCAAGTATGGTCCAATAAGTATTCTAAAGGAACTTCTCAGGAAACTTATGAATATAATACCAAACATTGGTTCGATATGTCTATTTTATCCGTTATTTTNCTAAAGGAACTTCTCAGGAAACTTATGAATATAATACCAAACATTGGTTCGATATGTCTATTTTATCCGTTATTTTTTTAAGATAAATGCCACATGATTTAAAAAGTTTTTTGTCATGTCTCGGGAAACAATTAACCGATTACTAACAAATTTTGAAATTTAAAAGTTCTATGGCAAGCCACATAAACTAACATGTTTTAAGTAGAGTCTGGTACTTATTTTCAAAATGGTAGCTATTTAAATATTTTAGTTTAGTATGCTTCATCTATGAAATAATGAAACAAATTTCACGTCAACTGTTTGTGCTGGCAGCATATATTACAACAATTAAATGTGTGTATCCATTGCTTAGGATAATGACACATGAATTAATGTTTTGTTATATCGACAAAAATTCAACAGATTACTACCAAGTATGGCAAAAAAAAAACTTGTACTGTGTTAAGCCACGTAAACTGATATGTTATGTCTAAGAGCGCCAGAGACCAATTTACAAAAAGNAAAAAACTTGTACTGTGTTAAGCCACGTAAACTGATATGTTATGTCTAAGAGCGCCAGAGACCAATTTACAAAAAGTAATAATAAACATATTTTGGCATAGTATGCTACATCTGTAAAAAAAATGAAATAATTTTCAGTATAACTTTGTATTCTGGCAGTGTCTCTTACATATGTCAAATGTGTCTATGTAGAGACTCTTTTCTCAACTATTTTGTAAGATAGCGTGATGTGATGTGTATAAAATGACGTTATTGTGTTTTAAGTCAAGAAAAAATCAACTGATTTTTACAAAATTTGACAGACTAGTAGGACTCCGGTAGGCCGTGTAAACTGCTAGGCCTATGTTTAAAGTAAGTCATGCATTTGGTTTTACAAAGCGGCGGCCATTTAAAGAAATTGAGTTTACTAAGCTTTACCTATGAAACAATGAAACAATTTCCCACTTAACTTTGCGTGCTGGCAGTATCTATTACAACAATCAAATGTACCCATAAGCATACCCTTTTTTCAGCCAATATACCTATATGATTAAAAAAACAAAAAATAAAGATGTCATATCTCGGGAAACAATTAACCGATTCCGCCAAATTTTTCACAATAACAGTGCTACAGTGGGACGTGTGAACTTACAAGTTCCAAGTGTGTCTGGCATTAGTTACATTATGGCTGCCATAAAAATTAATTAGATAAGTTTGTCATATATATTAAACAATTTAGCTAAATTCAGTTAAAGGTTGTGTGCTGGCAGCATCCGTTAGAAACACCATATATGCTTGCAGAGATCCTATTTTGCCCTCATTTTTGGAAAATAATGCAACGTGGGAAAATGTAATATTAGTGCCACATCTCGGGAACTAATCAACTAATTCTCACCAAAAGTAGGCAATGTAAAAATACGTAAGTTAAGTGAGAACTTTTTTTTTTTTTTCCAAAATGGCAGCAATATAAATTATTAAGCTAAATTTATAGTATTTATTAAACCATTCGACCAAATTCATCCCAACTTGTATGCTTACAGTATATGTTGGAAGCATCGTATGCGATTATACGAAGTCTCTTTTTCGGCCATTTTTTTTTAACGATAGTGCCAAATGAGAAAATAAGGTTTTACGTACTTATTCGGGAACCAGTCAATGTATACACACTAAATTTTAAACACAATTAGTGCTATTTTAGGCGAGGTAGACATACATGTTTTGAGTGGCATGGGTACTAGTTTTCAAAACGATGTTCTTGTAAATATTGCCAGATAATTATACTGATCACAACCGAAACTGATGCTCCTAATCCTAGCTCCGCAAAGTAGTTGATGGCACGCCAGCTTGTGGTACGAAGCGT
>NQII01001897.1:365060-421389 GCA_002778355.1 Clitarchus hookeri | reverse complement strand
GGCTGGTCGAGGGCCTTGAATGGGGGCTGAAATGAGGGGAGGGAGCTGGGTGGTGAGGCCTCTACAACTGTCGGGTGGCTTGAGCCCGTTCCAGTGGGCTTATTCTGCAAAGTGCAGTTGGGGCTGGGTTACAGCTCCCATTGGATTTGGAGGCAGTAACTGCCTTCCTAGCTTGCCACTTCGCACCACTTGTATGGGTGTATAGCATAAAGGTAGGTACTAAAGTCAGCCCCACGAAGGAAGATCATGTGACAATCTCTAGCTAGACATGTAGCCAAGCAGAGGTCGAGCCAACCAGAGTCGTACCCAATTACTCCAACCGGCGACATTTCAGCCGGTGATTAGAGTGGTTGGTTTATTCTGTGTGTATGACGATGTGAGTGTGGTCCAAAGGTGGGCAGACCTTCAGAACCGGTCTATCACTTCTTCCGGCAACAGTTCAGCACTTTGAAATTAGTGAATTGGCTGGGCTGGTTGACTAGCCGCCTTGTGGATTGAGTCTCTAGTGGTTGTGGCTCTACCATACTGCACACCAGTTGCACAGTTTGGGTGGCCGTCTAATGGGTGTGTTTGCCACATACGTGCACCCTGTTAAGGGAGCACGCAGTCCTGCTTTTTGCTGGTGGGCTGACGTCTATGGGGGATAAAAGACACAGTCACCCTAGCATCAGTACTTGGAGGTTTGATAGAAAACGTGTTTATTCCGTGAAGAATAGACACAGTGGCCCGTACTACCTCCTAACTAATCAGGAACAGAAACGGATGTACACTATGAGTATCAGGTGAAGTGGACCTGGGTCTAAACTAGACAAGAGCAGATGTGACTAGGTAGCTACAGTACTAACTGACCCTAACTGACTCGATGCTGTTGTCCAGAAGGGACTCGGTTGGCACTTCCATAAGGGTAGTGCATGTTAAAGGGGGTTTGAAGATTTCTTCGGGCATTGCTGGTGAAAGTCTTGAAGAGCTTCTGGTGGGTCGCGAAGATGCGAGTTGGGAGAGAGCTCCTGCACATGAGGTGGTGGAGCGAGCTGCTAAGAATGATCTCCCGTTCTGCGGCGGTGCATGGACATATATTCCACCTGCCTATGGGCTCTCTGAGGTGCGGAGGGTGAGTTCCTCCTCCCGTGGGCGGAGTTGCGCTCTCGGATGCCATCTCTTAGTTCGTGGCGAAAGTAGGCGTCTGTATCATGGGAGGTTNATTGCTGGTGAAAGTCTTGAAGAGCTTCTGGTGGGTCGCGAAGATGCGAGTTGGGAGAGAGCTCCTGCACATGAGGTGGTGGAGCGAGCTGCTAAGAATGATCTCCCGTTCTGCGGCGGTGCATGGACATATATTCCACCTGCCTATGGGCTCTCTGAGGTGCGGAGGGTGAGTTCCTCCTCCCGTGGGCGGAGTTGCGCTCTCGGATGCCATCTCTTAGTTCGTGGCGAAAGTAGGCGTCTGTATCATGGGAGGTTGCATCGGCTGTGCATGCTCAAGCGCTTAGCTGGGCTGCTTGGCTGGCTTCTATCACACATGACGTCTGACGTAAAGGTGAAACAAACTTGGCTGACATGTTCGCGGGTGCTCGCGCTGTTAGGGGTGTGCTGCTAGGCTCTGGTAGCAAGTTTTTTCTTTTTCTGTGTTCAAACCCTGCCTGGGGTGACGTGATGACACATGAAAATTAGGCGAAGTTGTGTTTAAATAATTGTCAGTGCGCGTCACGCATCAGGTTGATGCAAAATGTGGCATTCTAAAAAAAAAAGTTTTTTCATCCATATGAGCAGAATAGTTCTTTTTATGGTTGCATTTTTTTTGTAGTTTTTTTATCTTTGTGTGATTTATGCTGGTGAATCATGCCTTTACTTATATTTTATACATTCATTTCAACTGTATAACGACGCAAGTTATTAGTTATCAGTTATGGGAATACGCGGTTCATTTTCTTTCGTTTTAAATTAAAGCAGTGGTGGTTAATTTACTGTGATAGTTTGTTTATTAGGCATCCGTTTGCCGTTTTCAAAATCTTAGTTTTTGTTAAGCATCAGCATTATATTAGAAAATTTCAGACTGTGTCGACAGTTTTTCTCCAGGAAGTTCGATTATCTTTATCTGACTGACGGCGCAGTTAAGCGGGCTACGCAGTTTCGGATAACATAGGAAGAGCGTGCGTGGCAGCCCACGCCAAGCCCTTATCTGCGGAGAGGGGGCTGATAGTCAGTCGTCATCCAGTGCTCGTGGCAGTAAACTCTCAGTTTGTAGTCGTCGAGGCTGCGTCGGGCGTGGCGCTAGTCCCCACACCGACAACTTAACCCTGCTCGTTTGATTTCTACACCGGTTTGGGAGGTCTCTAATTATTAATATTTTGGCGAGGCAAGTTGTCGAGACGTAAATGAATAATTAAACGATTGTGGTGCTGCTCTCTGTTAGTTTGCCTGTAAACTGGTTCGTACTCTGCATACCTGACGATTGTATGTGAACCTTTTTCAATCTTTCCAGTAAATAAAAGTACAGAGTAATTAACAAACATTGGACTTTATTTATATTTATTGGTGCCTTTAACGTTTCATTTCTACTGTACTACCAACTAAGCTAGGCGAGTTGTAACTCCAACCGTCATCAGAAGCTTCATTACAAATATGGTGGCCGAATGCGCCGCGTGGAACGTCACAAATATGGCGCCTAACTATGAGGCTGCGCCGTTACAATTATGGCGGGCCTAAACAACATAGGCAACAATACATATATGGTGCCCTAACTGTGAGGCAACATTAAAACTGTTTTATTTTATATGTACACACAACACACATTTACTGTTAACATGGAGTGAAGTTGTTTGATTTATTTGACTAATTTAGCTATTACAGTAACATAAAATCAAGCACCCAAATTTAATCCTTTGCTGAAGGAAAATTAATTTACACTTAATTTGTTTGAATTATCATATTACTTTGTAAAATTTGCGAACATATTTTATCCAGTTTTAAAAAAATGGTGAAAAATATACTAGTCACTTTGTCAAAACTGATGAAATCATTGAAATATTTTCACCATAAAAAGGCGTGTGTAAGCGTCATTATCATACGGGATCAAATAAAATACTAAGTGTAATGTCGAGAGGTGTGGAAAAGGGGTTTACAGCTTGAAACAAACATATCTCAAGATAAACTGAAGACTGAAGCATCAGTGCAAGCTCAATTTGATGAGTCTGTACCATTTGGCAAGGTGAGTAGGGCACTCGTATGCGTTAGAAGGGTGAAAGATAGAGGAGTATGAGCAAAGAGTAGAGGGACAGAGATTAATGCAGAAAATACAGGTATGTTTGTGGAGAATCTGCATGGTGGTACTAATATTGTCTGGTTAAAAAAATTTGGTTTAATGTGGGAAAACTTAAAATATTTTTTAGTGTATTGGTGTCAACCAAAACATCATTTAATAATAAATTACAGCTAAAAAAAAGCAAGTTAACGCATCAATGGTGTGTTTTGTGAGTAAAAAATATTTAATGGTTTTTGAATGTTTTTTCATTCGTATGACTAGTGCATGAAGCATGGTGCGTGATGAAATGCGAAAATGTAATTGTGGTTAGTTTTTTTTTTTTTTGCATTTTTTTCTGCTTTGCGAGTGTGTGTTCATGTGGACTAAAGTATTTTTTAAGCATCTTTATTAAAATTTTTACTACAGAAACTCCGAAGAGTTAATTAGAGCCTTGGTTACAGGAGAGTACGGGTTGTAACGTTGTGNAAAAATTTTTACTACAGAAACTCCGAAGAGTTAATTAGAGCCTTGGTTACAGGAGAGTACGGGTTGTAACGTTGTGAATTTTCAGGGGTTATATTAACGTTAATCACAGATATTGTAATTAGATATGATTAAGAATACTTGCTTATGTGGTCTATTAATTTAATACGATTTCCAAATTCAGTTTTATTATAAGAGTTAAACAAAATATAGTGAGTTAAACAANGTGGTCTATTAATTTAATACGATTTCCAAATTCAGTTTTATTATAAGAGTTAAACAAAATATAGTGAGTTAAACAAAATACAGTATAATCTTTGGTTATTTTAATATTTATTGTCATAGAGATCATATGTAAGTATATTTAATTTGTTTCTAGAAGATATTCAGTATTATAATTTTGTTTGTTATTCTGCATTATTCCCTAGAGGGTAGAAATTATTCAAAGTTTATTAAACAAACAAATGCACGAAAAAACATATACTAGTCGTCTCTCATCTCGCCATCGCTGATTCNATTATTCAAAGTTTATTAAACAAACAAATGCACGAAAAAACATATACTAGTCGTCTCTCATCTCGCCATCGCTGATTCGCAAAGATGTGGTGGGGTCAGACGACAGCCAATTAGAGGACATGTGACAACATAAGCAAGACAGAAGTAAGATTGAACATAAATTTTTAAAGCAGAACTAATACCACTACGGCCAAGGATGGTCGTGAGTTTGATATTAAGAAGTTTAAATGAATTAATTATTAATTATATTTGCTGCAAAATTTTTGTAATTATCGAAAAGGAACATTAGTGATATTGATTTGTATTGTAAGATGAACGAGTAATGTTTATTAATTAAATTTTTTTGAGAATAAATGAATCATATTAAATTATTTTTATTCTAAGAAGAAGAAGAAGAAGTAATATTATTTTCATTTGTTTGAGAAGAAATGAATCCTATTAATTGAATTTGTTGGAAAAAAAGCATGAAGTAATAAAAATTCTGGAAAAGCTGAAATAATTTCTGCATATCTGATTTAACTGAAATGTTACAGGGTCACAGTGTCTTATTCTAGAGTGAATGAAACATGTTTCCATTTTAACCGCCGTCTGCTCTTTCTTGTGTGAATTGTGCTTAGTCATCCCCTGTAAACGACACCCCACGGCTGAGAGGAAGGGAATCGCGGAATTGAATTAAAATTTATTTGCCGAACTTAGTGAAGGGCTGCGCCCCCGTCCCCCTAAAAAGGACTGGGCGTACGTGAGCAAACACAACCCATTAGACGGCCACCCATATTGTGGACCAGGCAAGTAAAGGTACCTGGTGCACACGTACGGTAGAGCCACAAGCACTAACAAGACACACGACGAAGAGGCTAGATTCCCCTTGTCAGTTAATCCACTACCTCCACCACGTATAAACTCGCTGGAGGGAGTGCCTGGCCTGGTAAGGATGGATCTACCCCTTCCGAATCACACTCTAGCTAGGGTTATTGTTGCCTGCCACCCTGTTGCGGAAGTGTAACGCAGCACCTAATTCCTTGGTAANATCACACTCTAGCTAGGGTTATTGTTGCCTGCCACCCTGTTGCGGAAGTGTAACGCAGCACCTAATTCCTTGGTAAATGCCATTCACCCACAGGAAGGGTAGTAAGTGGAGCGATAGGAGGGCAGCTGCTATGNACACTCTAGCTAGGGTTATTGTTGCCTGCCACCCTGTTGCGGAAGTGTAACGCAGCACCTAATTCCTTGGTAAATGCCATTCACCCACAGGAAGGGTAGTAAGTGGAGCGATAGGAGGGCAGCTGCTATGCTGTCTTATAAACCAGCCCTGATTTAACTATCAGCCCCTGCCTTCAGCTTTTTGACCCCTTGGGAACAAGCTCACGCCACCTGCCATCTGTCGAGGCCTCACCTTACAGTTCCCCCCAGTTATCTATTTGGTCCCCTGGTGAAGCACCCCAGGGCTGTACATCCAGTCATCGAGATCCTCCGCCTAGGCCTACCCCTAGACGTAGGCGTTGAGTGCATCAACGACCTAGATGCAGCTCCATCAACCAGCACCATTGCGCCAACAGCCTGCCAACCGCTGCTGAACACGTCTCCCTGCCGAGCCATTCAGCAGACGCTGTCGCCACCAACCGGCTGGGCCAGGAGGTCTGCCATTGGACCAACGTCGAGCACCCCTCGACCCGCAGTGGGAGGTCAACCAGCGGCCCTGCCTAAACCTCGCAATCACAGACCAGTTCTATCACCAATCTACTTCGTGCCTAGCCGGCGGCCTACCCCCAACGCTCCATAAAGGCACCGTAAAGGCTAGGCGCCAGATCTTGCAGACCCTGCCGCATTAGGGCCTGTTAACACCTTTTACTTGCGTGCTTGATGTAGCACAAACTAAAAACTACTTATATTGAGGCACCGACGTGTTCCTGTCCGTAGACAGTCGTGCGTCAAATTGAAGGAAGAGAGTTGGTGGTACTGTGGCGTGGCTGCAGCATGTGCATTCAGTCGAGTACCCAGCTTAGTGCTGGGTCATGAACTTCATTTATCACTGTTCACACTGAGTGAATCAAACTGTGCCAATATGCCAAATTACCAGACTTGTCATTCCACCTCTACCTGCTTATTACGATATTAATTTTTTATTTTGCTAATACCTAACCAATAATATTAATGAGTCCAGAAAATTGTATAGAAAACACTTTGTGCTTTACATTCCTCTACATGGTGGGCATGAATATTTCCGTCATTTACAAAAAGTGCTGTTGACTGAACGATGACATTTCCTCAATTGCAATGAAATCGGAAGATAAGTTGTAATTGTTGATACTCGTCAGAAAACAACTTTTTTTTATTTTACTTGGTTATTATACCAGCAAACGCCTGAGTTCTGCATTAACGCTGTACATAATCTTACCTAATTTTGCAATTTATTTCCAGAAATGTGCCAGTTTTGGGTGTGTTCTGATAAAATGGTTGAAGTTAGAAGGCCTCATGTCAGACATGTATCTGGTGTTGGAAAGCCAAGTAGAGGACGTTGAATTGGAACATAATTATGATACTGAAAATTAATTGAGGTGTTAAAATTTGGTGTNGAAAGCCAAGTAGAGGACGTTGAATTGGAACATAATTATGATACTGAAAATTAATTGAGGTGTTAAAATTTGGTGTTTTGTAGGGGGTTGTCAAGTTCTGTTTTTGTGTGGTGTTTACAGAATTTGCTTTCATCAGATTGTGATTTTTTGCAGGCTCCGATTTGTTTGAAGGTTGTAAGTNTGTGTGGTGTTTACAGAATTTGCTTTCATCAGATTGTGATTTTTTGCAGGCTCCGATTTGTTTGAAGGTTGTAAGTGGTTTTGAAAACTTACTGGTGGTTTTTATATGTTGAATCTTGAACTTTGGGAGGTGATGAGGATGTGTTTGTATTTGNGTTTTGAAAACTTACTGGTGGTTTTTATATGTTGAATCTTGAACTTTGGGAGGTGATGAGGATGTGTTTGTATTTGTAGGAACTTAACTGGTGGTGATTTATGTTTGGTCATTGGACCTGGGATTTTTGGGAGGTATTTTGTGGTTATTGGGTGCGTAACCTGGTGGTGTTTGCTCGATGGCGGGATTTTCAGAGGTTTTGTGTCGGTTGTGGGAAGCAACGTTGAGGTTGTGGTGAGATAGTGTGCGCTTGCAGTGGTGTGCTTGGGGTGGTGTGCGTGCTTTAGCCTGGCATGTCAGTTGTGCGGCACCAGTTCCGCCCCCCACCACTCCTGGCTATTGAAGTGCAGTTCCGGGTGCCGCAGGACGGACAGCTGTGGCTGTGCGCGGACCAGGCCAAGCAGATATGGCACTGCCTTGCCGAGGACGCAGTCTTCCCGTCGGACAGGGAGGCCTGCTTCAAGTGGTTCTCTAAACTGATGGGGGAGGAGCCCGACCTGGACCCTGCAATAAACAAGGACTTTTTTGAGAACAACATCCTTCAACTGGACCCCACGCTGCTCACAGAGAGTGGCATGAAGTGAGTACAAGCCGCCTTCCATATTTTCTGTCGGTGTGTAGGCTAAACGAGTGTTGCTAGATTAATTCTAATGTTATGTCTTTTTTAACGTACAGTGGATTCTCAAAAATACGTGTTTCATGGACCAACGGAGAAAAACTAAGCGTGCTGGGAAACAATGAATGCGGACTAGGATTTTAGACCTGAGAAGTACTGCACATAACCTNGGAGAAAAACTAAGCGTGCTGGGAAACAATGAATGCGGACTAGGATTTTAGACCTGAGAAGTACTGCACATAACCTAAAAATGCGTGTTTTTTTAAATCAACAGCCTAAAGATTTTAAATACATGTTGTTCCAGTAAATTTATTATTACATATTCATTTCAAATTAAAACCTTTAGTTCTGGAAATTCAGCAAAATTTAATTTTTATGTTTTTTAATGTTTTTTTTAGTGTTCCTCCATTGGCCTAGCCATGCTCGATTCCTCAGTTAAAATTGCCACAACTTATTTATTTGTGACCATTTTTGCCAACCATTACTTGCCAAGCTGTTTGAAAACTCTTGCGTTCTTAACCAAACCAGCAACTGATGGTTTCCTATAATAATCACACCGTTAAAATACTGTGTCCATAAACTTATACCAAATTCATTTGACAATAAGAAGATCATAGATAATTCAATACACTGTCAAAGATTGTGTGATTCATTCTCATTGTCGCCAACCGACGAGTTCAGAAATTGCATAAGAAAAATAAGAATATAAAAGATGCTTTCTTACTGTTGCCAACTTGTGAGTGCAGTAAACACATAAGAAGAAGAATAACTGTAGTCAATAGAACACAAATTAGTGCTGTGGAATGTAAAAAATACTATTGATAGTACCAGTTGTCTTGTTTTGGATTCCCGTAATGTCCGAAAACGATTGATGCACGCAATCTTTGGTGAATGTATTGTCTGTTTTGAACTGACATTACAAGAAAGCAAATGATCAGTGATTAGCATTATTTATGTGGGAATTTCGACGGGACCAAAATAAATAAAGGGACATACAGGAAAATGTAAATTATGGTAATGAATAATTGAGAATCGACTTTATTTGCAAAAATAAATTAAGGTAGAAACAAACTGTAGAAAAATAGAGCAAGATAATCGTGTAATGGAAAGAGTATGATGTCCATCTTGTTGCGATTGTCTGGGTTAGTGGAAGACTAGTACAAGTTACTGCGGCTCATGGATCATCCACGAGAACAACTATTTCCGTTGAACAATTCAAAAGTTCTGTAAAATGTGTTTTGCTATGTAGTGTGTGTCAATTATTGGCAGGTAACTTTCTAGTCGCTGTCTAAAATAGGTTTTTACCGTTACTGCAGTTTTACCCAGCCTTAATCTTAAATAATTAGCATATGCCATGTAGTGCATATATGAGAGAAATACTCTAATATAAATTATAAATCTTTGTAATAAATACCTTTATTCCATAAATATGTATTTACATAGTCATTGTTTTTCTCAAGTATTTTGNCATAAATATGTATTTACATAGTCATTGTTTTTCTCAAGTATTTTGAATGCCAAGATTTAAATGAAGTTTCCAAACAGGACTGGTTTTAATTTCTGACTCTTTTAAAAACTGTCAAACAATAAGATATTATGTTGTGGAACATTACTCCCAGCAACACTCGTGGAAGGAGTGGAGTCGTAAGGATTTATTAAATACAGTGTGCTGTCACCAGCAGGTTTTTATAAGTTTAAACTGAACATTTTGAGTAAGCTAGCGATGTCCACGCTCTGCTTTCCTTTAGTAGTGATTAGATTTTTTATTATTGTAAGTTCTATCATTTCTGGAATCGTTAAATTCTCCCATTTTATTATTGTAATATTTTTTTTCTGTCTTGATCCATTGTTTTATTTANCATTTCTGGAATCGTTAAATTCTCCCATTTTATTATTGTAATATTTTTTTTCTGTCTTGATCCATTGTTTTATTTATTGCTGAATCATTCGCTCGTGTAGACAGGAGGTATAACTTCATAGTAATAATTGCAGTTCAACCTTCCAAAGTACTGATAAATTTATTATCTTTAAGTCTGTACTATTAAGCAGTTAAAGGAGCTCGTTTTAATGAGGTGGCCCCCATTTAATTTCAGTTTTCCTAGTTTTTTAACTACAGATAACCAATTTGTTAGATTTATTATTGCCAGTCTACGGATGTATATAATTTGGTAATGTTCATTTTGCAGGTGTTTTGAAAGGTTTTTTAAGGCTGTGAATTCCAAAGAAGGTAAACTAAAAGCAAAACGAAGAGCTTTTTTAATGGATGATGTAGACTTAATAGGAACCGAATACCTGTGGCGGGTGAGTTGCATATACATTAAGAATTAATGCTATGAATATTGGAGAATTAGTGTACTTAGAAGCACATTTTTAGCTCTCAAAATAATAGTTTTTTCCATTGCANATGCTATGAATATTGGAGAATTAGTGTACTTAGAAGCACATTTTTAGCTCTCAAAATAATAGTTTTTTCCATTGCATAAGCTCTCTCCACATTTGTTTTAGCACATGATAAATGTATTATTGAACAGTTATGAAAATTACTAGAGGAATATATTTCATGTGGGTGAATTTTGAATGCAGAGACCTTTAGAAACCCCTGTTCAAGAAGCTAATATCTCAAGTTCTTTATTACTGGTGTGTAGGTGATCACAAACAGTGGGGATGAGATCGCGAACCGGGCAATCGAGCTGCTGAAGGAGGTGAACACGAACCTTGGGCCTCGGCTGCAGTCGTCTCTACTGGAGTTCCACGAGTCGTTTGTGTCGGAGTGCCTCGACCGGCTGCGCGCGCACTATGACACGGTGTCAGTGCTGCGCGAGGAGAGCTGCAAGGAGGCAGATCTGCCAGGGGGCGTAGCCAACGGACTGCGTGCAGAGGCAGTCAAGATGTGCCGGGTCATGAAGGTCCTGCAGGAGTACATTGGAGAATGTGACGGAGACTTTGCGGGCGAACGGAAGATTCTCCCTTTGCACAGGTAATCTTTGCCTTGTCAGTTAAGAAAAATACAATGACAACAGTCAGTTCACAGAAGTTAAGTTTCTTTCATATGTACAGGTGAAATATGCTCTTCGGACTTGTTTACTGGGATACCTATTTTAACCAGGTTAATGAGACTCTCGACATTAAAGTTTTGGTCCCATGTTTCTTTTGCAGATTCTTAATTATGATTCCTCTTACATAACTTACATATCTAAAATTTTATATGCAAGTGATGTGCAATTACCTACAACATACCGTCACGTGTGTACTTAATACAGTCGGGCTCCTATTTTACGAGTTCCTGATTTAATGCCGGCAGCAATTTTATGAGAACATTCTCAGGAACTGTCAAAAAATTACAAAAATTGACGAAAAAATAGAGCAATTCTGGAAAATTGAAGAAATATAAAGGAAAATTTATTAAAGATACATTTGCTAGTTGAAAGTGATAAATAAAATATAAGGGGTGTAGTTTTGCTACTCTCAATTGGTATGCTGCAATACAAAAAAAATTGTGAAAATCCATGAAAATTGTAGTTGTGGTTTGGAGTGAGTGTACCGCTCATTGCCCTGCGGGTGACACATGACGTTGCAAAGGGAAACTTTATTCTAGCATCACCCCCTCTCCTCTCAGCTCTCATCACGTAAGTTATATTTTGTGAAGACAGTCTATGGGAGATGCAAAGCACAGTGGCTAACGTCTAGTGGCTGATTTTGTAACCAGTGGAATGATGATAAACCACTTGGCTTTCCATGTTCTCAGATATTCATTGATGGATCCGTTAGTGGTTGAAACACCGGTGTACNCATTAGTGGTTGAAACACCGGTATACACAGTAAGGGTTTTTTCGAAAATCGGGTTGATTTTTAGGCTGTATTTGTGCTGTATTCTTGTTTTGTGCTGCCATCAATTGCATTATTGCAGGGCTACCACTTTTCCTTAAACAAAAACCCTTGATCCTGGTGGCATGTATCCCAAGGCAGTTAAGGTCGTGATAGAAGACCTATTTTTAGACAATGTTGTGACAGGTGCAGCATCAGTTGCATTAAGACCTCAAGTTGCAGCAGGAACTGATAAATCTCCTAAAGCAAGGGGGTTTTGAATTAAGAAAATGGTCCAGAAACAGCTAAGCTTTCTTAGTTGCAGTACCAAAGAACCACCAAGAGAGTCCACTGAGTTTTCAAGAAAATAGTGAAGTGATCAAGGTACTTGGTTTTTTAGTGGGATTCAAGGTTGGATGTGTTTTCATATAATATTCAATCAGCCAGCACAACAGTCACCGAATGAGCTATTCTTTCAGACATTGCTATGTTGTATGACCCACTAGGGTGGCTTGCTCCAGTTGTCATTCAAGCTAAGATTTTCCTCCAAACACTCTGGCTGTTGGGTGTGTTTTGGGATGAAGCTCCACCTCGAGATGTGCTGGACGACTTGCAGGCTTTCATCTGCCAACTGGGTGTTTTCAACAAACTGTCAATACCTCGTCTTGTGTCAGTACCACAATCAGATAATCAGCTTCACTGCTTTAGCTATGCATCCAATGAAGATTACACAGTTCTTGTGAACCTACGTACTGCTCATCAAGGTGAGGTTAAGAACACCTGCTCCTCGCCAAATCCCGTGTTGCACAACTAAAAACAGTCACATTTCCTCAACTTGAATTGCAGGCTGCACATTTACTCATTATGTTACTTGAGTCATTAATGTCGACCCTTTCAGAACGTATCCACATTAGCTGTATTACTGCATAGTGAGATTCCACAGTGGTCATTGGCTGGATCAGAATTCCTCATCGTCTGAATATTTTTGTGGCAAACAGAGTTGCTCACATTCAAGAGAGCAAGATTATGGTCAAGTGGAGACATGTGCCTTTTGCTGACAATGCTGCAGACTGTGCTTCCAGAGGACTCACCCCAAGAGATACTGAGACACACACTTTGGTGGACTGGGCCTTATTGGTTAATATCTTAGAAGGAATCATGGCCATGTCGAGGAGTAGCAACCAGTATTCATGAGGGTGAAGAAGAATTAAAGCAGTCGAAGGTAGTTTCAATGGTNGACCTTATTGGTTAATATTTTAGAAGGCATCATGGCCATGTCGAGGAGTAGCAACCAGTATTCATGAGGTGAAGAAGAATTAAAGCAGTCTAAGGTAGTTTCAATGGTTGGACATTGTGAGCCAAACCTCCTCGCAAGCCTCTCTATGTTCTCTTCCTAGTCACAGCTTCATAGAGTGCTTGCTTGTGTATTAAGATTCATTTCAAACCTGAAGGTGTCACTAGGGTGTCAACACACTGGTCCCTTTACTGTTGTAGAACTTGATGCTGCTGAGATGATGTGCCTGTAGCAGGTTCAACGAGAATGTTTCAGTTCGGAGATTGGATGTTTGATTTCAGAGTGTGAATGCCCCCCCCCTGGTACTGGCATTAGAAAGTTGAATCCATTTTTGGATTCTGATTGCATATAGTGACAAATCTGATAATTGTATATGATCATCTCATTCACTTCCATACTGGTTCCAATGCCACACATGCAGCATTTTGTTGCGAGTGCTGGATTGTGGCAGTGAAGGGATCTGTCAAGGCTAATGTGCTACAGGTTCAGGGCCGTCAATACGCACGGATTGATGGGAAATCTTCCAAGTAGAGTTCAATAAACGAGGCCATTTCTAAACGTTAGTGTTGAATATGGGGACCCGTGCCAAATCAAACAGTAACGTGTTCAGAACAGCAGTGTGTCAAAGGCCTATTTGTGCCTATTCATTTGCTTAGCGACAAAGGTAGTACATTTAGAAGTTGTTTCTTCTTTGGGCACCTCTTGAGACATTATTCAGATTTACTGTAGGCGCTGGATTTGTAAAAAAGATTTTTTCAGGCTGCGGAACAAACTTTACAGGCATAGGTTGTTATTTCAATGATCTACAGAAGTTCTTAAGGAGAGTGCCAACTTGCATTGTGTTGCGGACACCCTTGCCACTCGTGGCACAACCCACCATATTTTGGTGGGTTGTTGGAGGCAGCCATCAGATNGGGCACCTCTTGAGACATTATTCAGATTTACTGTAGGCGCTGGATTTGTAAAAAAGATTTTTTCAGGCTGCGGAACGAACTTTACAGGCATAGGTTGTTATTTCAATGATCTACAGAAGTTCTTAAGGAGAGTGCCAACTTGCAGTGTGTTGCGGACACCCTTGCCACTCGTGGCACAACCCACCATATTTTGGTGGGTTGTTGGAGGCAGCCATCAGATNTTGTGTTGCGGACACCCTTGCCACTCGTGGCACAACCCACCATATTTTGGTGGGTTGTTGGAGGCAGCCATCAGATCTGCAAAGTACCATCTGAAAAGAGTTTTACGCCAGCTGGAGTTGTCTACTCTCTTTGCCCAGATGGAAGCAGTCCTTAACTCATGTCCACTGTGTCACATTTCATCAGATCCAGATGATTTAGAGGCCCTGACACCAGCACACTTTCTTGTGGGCACCACCCTGACAGCACCTCCAGCTCCAGACCTCACATAGATCCAGTCAAACAGGTTGGACTGGTGGCAGCTGGTACAGTGTGGTACTCAGCACTTCTGGCGAAGATGGCACAAGGAGTACCTGTACACACTACAACCACGTGGCAAGTGGACCAAGAGTGAAGGCGAGGTGCAGATTGGTGACCTTGTCCTTTTCAAGGAAGACGTCTTGCCACCCCTGCAGTGGCAGCTTGGGCGTGTTGCAGTTCTGCATGCGGGCAAGGATGGAGTTTGCAGGGTGGCCACCATTAAGCAGCAACATCGAACAGTGAAGTGCCCCGTTATCAAGTTGTGTCGCTTGCCCATTCGCTGAGAACCACATATATCATTGTGGCACTGTACTACAAAACCCGCACGCACCTCTTTACAAGCTCCTCCATCTGACGCGAGTGACGCCACATGACACAGACTAACAAAGGCTGGCTTGGACATGGCAAATGGGTGGATGTCACTTGCGATGCGACATGTTTAAACATTTTAAAAATAAAGAGTTTACAAATGTTTGTGTTGCTATAGTGAAAGGCTTCATTAACAGATTTGCATTATAATTGAAACTANAAATAAAGAGTTTACAAATGTTTGTGTTGCTATAGTGAAAGGCTTCATTAACAGATTTGCATTATAATTGAAACTAAGTACCTTTCAATTAATAGGGCAGATGATGGTGCATTGAAACACTATTGCAATGTTGGACGTGATGCTATAGGCCATACTCGCAACGACATGGTTCCTCTGTAGTTTGTTTGTAGTATAAAAGCCACAAAAGTGCAATTTCGCATCATCTTGGAACAGAGGTTTGTGATTTGACATTGAATGTTAGGTTTCATATGTGGTATAAACAAGAAAACTTTTGTTTCAGTTTTAAAAATGGCACAAAAATGTACGCAGCATCCAATTAGTTTGTAATCGTTTGGTGACAAGGGAGGTCGCAGATACTGTTATATGGTATCATTTTATTTGGAAGATGTCCGACTATTGAATTAACTTTTAATTCCGTGTAAAAATCTTGTTTATTTTAATCCAGAGACAATTGAAGATGGACTTAAAATGTGTGGTAAATTCTAGCGCCGCTTGATCTTTTTAACATTTTCTTGACAACGGGGAGGCAAAGCGTATGCATCTGAGGTATAATGTTTAATTCAAAGAGTAATTTTCTTCTAGATATGATTAAACACTGACTTTATCTAGAAAATTACAAATTTTGACATATGGGTGCCAGAGATGGGCCTGTCTGTCCAAAATTTTCCAAAACATTTATAGTGACCTCCTTTCCTTCCATAATGACTTATTTTTTGGAAACTGTGAAGGTCCATTTTAGAAAGGGACTACTGTACGTATTGCATTGTAGTCTGTAGTTGGAAGAAGTTTATTACAGACTTTAGGCAGTGTGCAATTATTTTGTGGGTTGCAGGGCGTGCCGTGGGAAGAACTTGTCACTGATTGTGCGGTTTTCCAATCCGGGTCGGCCGGTGGATGACATAGAGGTGTTCACGCACAGCAATGACACGCTGGCGTCGTTACGGCGCCAGGTGCTGCGCCGCATCAAGGCAAACAGTGCTAGCGTCAAGCTTGACCTCTTCATGAATGGCGAGCTGCTGGACCCAGTGGATGATAAGAAGCTTCTGAAGCTACTCTCGCAGGTCTCTCTCAGGGATAAGATGGTAGGTGTTGATCTGCTCTGAATCCCATAATACTCCAAATGCAATGAATTTTTCAGTACAATTTCATTGTATTAATCATTTTGTAGAATTTGAGAAAATGACTGCAAAACACAGGGCAGTTTAAAATGAGTGTTGTTAATTGATTTTCTCAATATGCTTCAATTTATTCCTCCACTGTCTTCTCCTGAAGCTCTATTTCTTCCCCTACTTAACCCCTAACTGCCTTGAACACTAAAGATTTCAGCTGTTTAGCACTCCGCAAATCTCTTGCATCCTTATCTGCAACTATTCTTTTCTGCCATGCCACTCATTACCAGTCATTGTTTAATTTATAATGTAGGTTACTAGCATGTGGCCGATGTTGTTGCAGCTGCTGACCGCAAAGCTGTCGCAAGTAAATGCCAACATGCCCAGCTCACCGGACAGCAGTTCCGACAGCTCGACTAGCTCACCGCAGCATCTCTACGACAGCCCCAATCTAGAGGCAGAGAACAGCCTACCTGGTGTTGTGAGTCCCCTACTTACAGACACCACCATTTTGTATTCTATAACTAGCGCAAGTATCACGGAGCCTTCTGTGGTATAATTTTAATTTGTCCCAGCAATGATGGAACTTAAATTTTATGATGAATACTAAATTAAAATAATTTGGAAATTAACTTTATGTAACAAATGATTTTGTTGTTATATACTTATGAACTAATGTGTCGTTGACTTGATCAGTAATGAAGGGAGTTTGTTGTCTTTTAGGAGGAATGTAGAGGTTGACAGATTCATATACAGTTATCTTAAAATTTTGGCCATGCGAAAGAACTTGGAAATAAATTAACTGACCCTCTTCCAACGAATATCATAAGGGGAATTATACCAATGCAGTTTGTATTTGGTACACAAACAGACAGTACATATGCATGGGAATTTTAGTGTGTTTGTGCTAAGACTTAGCTGGACTGTTATTTATTAACATAATGAAGATGAAAAGTGTGAGTTCAGGCACAACGATCCTTACCCAACTACGGTTTTGGGCCACTATCACTTACAGCAGTGTGGGAAGTTTGAATTTTACTTAAAATGTTTTGTTGTTCAACTTGCACGTAGGTTTATGTACACTTTACCACTGCTTACTGATAACTACACTATTCACATTATGTACAAATGCTCCATCAGCATGCTTTCTGATAATTGCAATTATGTAAAGTGGTGTGAAAATAAGTGTAAATTAGGTCTTGGCCGATGACCAAATTTGACGCCTATCAGAGCAACTATTGTTTACCTAATGTTGCAATTTCTGACTGACATTGAAAAAAAAATATAATTTTTTTATATCACACACCAGTTACTGAACACTTAATACTCATTTCAGTGTCTCCTCATTAAAAAAAACTCACTAGNCCGAACACTTAAAACTAATTTCAGTGTCTCCTCATTAAAAAAAACCTCACTAAATTCACAAATTTCTTACCATTATAAGATCATCTTGATGTCTGCTGTTCAAAATAAGCAATAGTATTGGCCTAAATTNCTGAACACTTAATACTCATTTCAGTGTCTCCTCATTAAAAAAAACTCACTAGATTCACAAATTTCTTACCATTATAAGATCATCTTGATGTCTGCTGTTCAAAATAAGCAATAGTATTGGCCTAAATNGATTCACAAATTTCTTACCATTATAAGATCATCTTGATGTCTGCTGTTCAAAATAAGCAATAGTATTGGCCTAAATTTGCAGTTGTAAATCCTCTGCTGTTTGAACCATCATGTGATAGATACACTTGCTCCACAAAATAGGGACGTAGCTTTTGTACTGTCTTTATATGAAAGTGAAAAATACTGCCACACAAAACTAGTTGTATGCGTCATAGAGTTTGTTACAACATTCTTTTTCAGCAGTATTTCAAAATAGTTACTTCCAACAAACACTTTGGAATGCTGCTTTTGTTTGTTTTCCCTCTTCAGTGCATCGACGATAGGCAGTTTTTTTTTTTTTTTTTTTTTTCACCAATTGCCAATATAAAATAAGTAATAGTTCTATTCACTCTATATCGTCATATTTTGTTTGTTTTCCTCAAGTTCTATATTTACGTTTTCTTTTTTCGCGGGAAATGTTGTTGTAATAAAAGCTTTAATTGGATGAGCTAAAAATTACGTTAGACATTCATTTCCCTCGAACAATGCTTTGTGCGATGTCTAGCAGCGATATATCGATCGTGGAAGGTAGACTCCGCCTTTTTACCCCCTCCCCTCCTCATCATAAATTTACATTTGGTAATTCTAGTTTGCTTGTTGTTCTGTGGTCATGGCGTCAATCAGCATGTAAATATAGCTCATTTTGATTATCGAAACCGGTAAATTAAAAAGAAANGTTCTGTGGTCATGGCGTCAATCAGCATGTAAATATAGCTCATTTTGATTATCGAAACCGGTAAATTAAAAAGAAACGTTACCAAATTTATTTGAATACTTTTCACATACATGAATAACTCATTTTGAAGCGGCAGTGCTGCGAAAATGTGTTTCAATCTGAATCTGTAGACAGTATTGTGTTATACTTTACAAATAATGAGCAACATAAAAAAAAAACCACTCTGAACCGAAAGTTTTTCTTACTAACCAAAGTTGTTGCCTGTACATGCAGAAGAAATGCAGNAAAAAAAAAACCACTCTGAACCGAAAGTTTTTCTTACTAACCAAAGTTGTTGCCTGTACATGCAGAAGAAATGCAGTATTTCAGAACCAAGGGATGAAACTGACCCATCCCTAAAATTGTTGGAAAATTTGATAGACCATTTCCATGTTAAGTATGATGAGTTGTGCAACACTTAAAAAAAATGTCTTTTATGACTTTTTTTTAAATCCACGTAACTGCGATCTATAACAGTGAATTATTCTGACTAGTGATGAATTAAAAATGTTACTATTAGATGATCAGCATTTNATGTCTTTTATGACTTTTTTTTAAATCCATGTAACTGCGATCTATAACAGTGAATTATTCTGACTAGTGATGAATTAAAAATGTTACTATTAGATGATCAGCATTTAATGACCGGCGATGTAGCTGCAGATTATTGCCGATGCAAATGTGNTTAATGACCGGCGACGTAGCTGTCGATTATTGCCGATGCAAATGTGTAGAAATCGGCTGATCACTATGATTGGTAATTAGCATCAGCACAGCCCTAATGTAAATACTCGTTCAAATTTAATATCACGTTATGTCTAATGGTAAAAAAATTCTGTTACCGTATATACTTGCATAATACCTGTTGATTGGTGTTACCTATAGTCTTGTTTTTAGAGTCCTGAAAAGATTATTTTTAAAGTAATGTTCATAATGCTTTTAGAGGACTTTTTACCATACAATTGCAGTCTTGGCAACTCCTGGAAGAAATAAAAAGAGTAAGTGGCCATCATAGTTGGTAACAAAAGTTGATATTGAACAGTTATTTCTGCTTGGCCACTGCATATATTTTAATAGCATGAGGATCAAGTCACTTAGTACAAAGTATTTGTAAATCCAACATTCACACATTGATTGTTGGAGTCATTTCAGGATCAAAGTGGCAAGTGTAGCATATGTGGTAGGGAAGTGTAATTTCTACAATGCATGTTTCAACTTGCAATTTGTAGGGCTCATAGACCAGCAAGGGAACGTGGCTGTCTAACACCAATTATCAGTATATGAGAGACGTGTATGGGAGGGACCGACGGAGGAGGAACACTCGCCAACCACTAATGCAACCAGGTGTGCATTTTGTAGTCCTAGGGCTGGGAAATTCCCTGAACTCCATAAAATGCCATGAATTTCATTGGCAAATTCAGAAAAAAATGCCCGCACAGGGGTCACGTGAAATAGAGCAATTAAAGCTGCAGGAAATCACAAGTTCTGTGAGAACATCCACACATGGAATATATATGATGGCTGGAATTGGCAGATAGGCTACGAATTACATTTTGAAAAGGACAGAGAAAACACAAGTACTTGCAAGGTGGTACAAGAGAAAGAGAGAGAGGGAGAGCGGGAGCACGAGTGGTGGAGGTAGAAGGATGGAATTTGATGGAGGAATGGTGGGGAGAGGGTGATAGAGATATAGATAGACACACACATATGCATTACGTGCACACACACAAAAAAAGTTGGACGAACACATCCATACAGATGCGCGGTTGCAATATTTTGTTCGCTCATCCAGGTTAAAGCAATATCTTACTATGAAAATAATTTTTAAATAATAATTCAGATTATATTCTCCCAGTAAAACAAATGTGACGGTGTGATACATTTTCACACACATTCAAGATTATTTGATAAAATTGGTTGGAAGGAAANGTCGACGGTGTGATACATTTTCAAACACATTCAAGATTATTTGATAATATTGGTTGGAAGGAAAAATTTGATGGCCGTATTTTGTCTTTCAAATTCTATTGTCAAATATAGTTAAAGGGGAAAATTTGACAGTGTGACAGGGGCTTTAGTCNCGTATTTTGTCTTTCAAATTCTATTGTCAAATATAGTTAAAGGGGAAAATTTGACAGTGTGACAGGGGCTTTAGTCATACTAATTGTGTGAGAATTTTCTGTGGACAAATCCTTGACCTAGCATGGATAGGGACTGCTGAACTGTGGACCTGTGGTATTTACATATACAATCAGCATTCAATGTCTAATTTAAAAAATACATTATTAATTAACAGATTTGTGTGAACTGTATGGAGGTCACTGTTCCCAAGGATGACCGACACTGGTAGAGTGGGGTGCAGATATGTGGGAGCATGTTTGTTCTGTTACAGCTGATGTCGCAGAGGGCGCCATATGCGCAGTTCTTCTTCCAGCTGGCAGACCTGGGCTGCAACCTGCAGTATGCTCCCCTGCGGGACGGGGCCCGCATGCTGCTGTGGCTGGTTCCACCGGACACCCACACCGTCGAGTGCCTGCAGAACCTATTCCGCTCCCGGGCCCGCAGCATGGACACCATCATCTCCGAACAAGACAACCACCAGGGCTCTAGCAGTCTCACTCCGCCTGTCACTGTAGAGTCCTTGTTCTTCGGCCCGTCTCCATCGCAGGTTCTCTACAATCTGGTGGTATGTTGGCTGGTTCTTTTTATTATATGATGCAACACCTAGTGGCTGGTGGTTAGGGTCTTTCTTCCCGTTGGAAGCTGGGAAGCTCAGAGAGCTTCTCATATGCGGCTTTGTTATTGGGTGTGAAGTTTGCAAGTTACAGTCGGACCTATAGCTGTGCTGATTTGAATCGGCTTGTGCCGAATTTTGCTGATGTCGACTGATTTGGCTCTTCTGCCCATAATTTTCCTCCTATTTGACAAACACAAATATTGCTGGTAGTTCAGATTTATTCTTCAGTATACCATGTTTACCCACGTGCTACCTGCACATTTTTGAAAAAATTAGGCTCTCATAAACAGGGTGCNATTCTTCAGTATACCATGTTTACCCACGTGCTACCTGCACATTTTTGAAAAAATTAGGCTCTCATAAACAGGGTGCGGATGGCATGGTCAGATGCCACTTGAGACGTTTATGCATGCTGGTGGTACGAGAGTTGGTTTTACACGTGGTATATGCTGGCAACNGGTCAGATGCCACTTGAGACGTTTATGCATGCTGGTGGTACGAGAGTTGGTTTTACACGTGGTATATGCTGGCAACCATTTGCTCACACAATACCTATATACACAATTTGTTTATTATGCCCCTGAAGATGCTAACATACAGCACTTAACCATTCTCTGTGTAATAATTTTTCAATGAAATTCTACTAAAGAAAACTGGGCATGCATAAATCTTTCTTTATTGGACTACTGGTAATCGTAATGGTTGGTAACATTACTGTAGATTGTTATCGTTGCAACAACAAACACGTGNCTTTATTGGACTACTGGTAATCGTAATGGTTGGTAACATTACTGTAGATTGTTATCGTTGCAACAACAAACACGTGATACAACGACACTGACACCTAGGAAATAAATAAATAATATTTTGGTGTTGGAAATTTCAATTTTGGCCTTTGTATACAGCTGGTACCTGTTAATTATCATGAGACGAGAAGCAGAATAAACCACAGTGGCATTGTTAAGTACCGTATATTAGGTATCCATTTAATAAAAGCTGAAAACTAAGACAGTGCTCTAATCAGCCGATTTAGTTTATCAAATGGTCTTGTGATACATTTTAGTTCGTTATAATTACCAAGTATTTAATAATACTCTTGTTCATATTATCCCGCCAGGGTATTGTCGCCGAATCAAAATATCCTCACTGCGATACCTCTAAAACATTGGATAAAATGGATATAAATAAGTTGCTGCAAGTGTAATATTATCCAAATTGAAATGTACCAAAATTGTTAACAAAACCACTGTCTCGAATGAGGTAAAATTCCTTGCGCTTGAGAAAGCAGAAGGAATGTGTAAACAGTCGGCTGCCCGTCCGGCCAAGGTCACCACGTCACCCTTCTGGCTTGTTAACTGCCACGTTGCCAAGTGCACGCGCTGTCCCCCCTTCTGCTACCTATGTTCATGCTTTTGCCATTTAGGCTTTTAGGAACAATGTTGCAACTGAATGTTTTAAGTTTTTGAAGATAAATTTGAGGCACAGTTGTATAACAAATGTAGTATTTTAGATGAGTCTTATTTTTCTTTAAAAAAATTTTTTTTCCCAGCAATTTAATTTCAAAAGTAATATGCGGGTCTTAATCGGGGTCAGGTCGTACGTGGGTGACTATGGTATATAATTTATAAGTCTTGCTTTTTGAACATTGTAAGTTTTTCCTGTAATGAAGCACTTTCACCACCAGTACATGGAATCTAGGAAATGGAAGCATCAGAGAAAGAGATGCTCAAGTTCCACTGTTTTTACGAAGTCTGTGGTTTTTGTCCCAAGCTTCACGNCATCAGAGAAAGAGATGCTCAAGTTCCACTGTTTTTTCGAAGTCTGTGGTTTTTGTCCCAAGCATCACCCTTCTGTGAGATGTCAATATACCACCTGGACATTGACAGAGGGCCATAGTCTTGGTCAAGGGGAAGGGAAGAAGTGGGCCCATCAACAAAAGGTTTGGTGAGGAGGCACGAGGAGGGTGATCGAAAATGAGAAGATAACACATACTTAATGCTGATTTTCTGTCTCAAAAATATTCTTGTTACTATGCCTTTCTTTTCGTAATGCGGTTGACTTTTATCAACTACAGAATATGTTATTTTGTAACACTTTGCATCCATCCACACTGCAAACCATATGACGTCTTGGATGGAGATCAAGTCGGCATGCGTTGCAGGTAGCATGCATCAGGTTTTATTATTTGGTTCCTTGAAAAACTATCCATACAGGGTACAATGTATTTCAGTTTTGACTTAAGGTTAATTTTAAAATATTTATGAGTATGTATTTCAGTTATAAAATGCTTTCCCACAAGTTGTTAAGATTATAAATTAAATGTGAAGTTTCCCCTATTTAGTGAACATAAAATGTGTTTTCTTCAGATTCATTAAAAAAAAAGAGATTATATTGTATTTATGATTTTATTAGTGTCATTTTGTGTTAAAAAGTAATTATTTGACTGGTGTTAATTTTAAATCTTTGTGTTCATAAACAAATTTTTTTTACACCAGAAAAAATATTTAGCAAAGCATCCAAGCAAAAAGCATTAATTAGCCTACAGTTTATTTTTTGGAAGGAATATGTTTAACAGTACATATAGTATAACCCTGTGTGTATGAGTTAGGGCTGAGCCGATACCGGTACCGATATATCGAAACCGGCCGATATCGTAATTATCGGAATTGTGCGCAANCCACCAGTACATGGAATCTAGGAAATGGAAGCATCAGAGAAAGAGATGCTCAAGTTCCACTGTTTTTTCGAAGTCTGTGGTTTTTGTCCCAAGCATCACCCTTCTGTGAGATGTCAATATACCACCTGGACATTGACAGAGGGCCATAGTCTTGGTCAAGGGGAAGGGAAGAAGTGGGCCCATCAACAAAAGGTTTGGTGAGGAGGCACGAGGAGGGTGATCGAAAATGAGAAGATAACACATACTTAATGCTGATTTTCTGTCTCAAAAATATTCTTGTTACTATGCCTTTCTTTTCTTAATGCGGTTGACTTTTATCAACTACAGAATATGTTATTTTGTAACACTTTGCATCCATCCACACTGCAAACCATATGACGTCTTGGATGGAGATCAAGTCGGCATGCGTTGCAGGTAGCATGCATCAGGTTTTATTATTTGGTTCCTTGAAAAACTATCCATACAGGGTACAATGTATTTCAGTTTTGACTTAAGGTTAATTTTAAAATATTTATGAGTATGTATTTCAGTTATAAAATGCTTTCCCACAAGTTGTTAAGATTACAAATTAAATGTGAAGTTTCCCCTATTTAGTGAACATAAAAAGTGTTTTCTTCAGATTCATTAAAAAAAAAAGAGATTATATTGTATTTATGATTTTATTAGTGTCATTTTGTGTTAAAAAGTAATTATTTGACTGGTGTTAATTTTAAATCTTTGTGTTCATAAACAAATTTTTTTTACACCAGAAAAAATATTTAGCAAAGCATCCAAGCAAAAAGCATTAATTAGCCTACAGTTTATTTTTTGGAAGGAATATGTTTAACAGTACATATAGTATAACCCTGCGTGTATGAGTGTTCACGGTTCTTGAGAATACCACCGTAAGATCGCTGTTGTCACAAAATAAAAAAATAACCAATTTTAACCCCTAAAAATTCTTTTTTAAGTTTATTTTTTTCTTTANGGTATCGGCAATATCGGTAAGTTTGTATCGGTAATATCGGAAAAGGCTCAAAAACCATATCGGCTCACCTCTAGTATGAGTGTTCACGGTTCTTGAGAATACCACCGTAAGATCGCTGTTGTCACAATATAAAAAAATAACCAATTTTAACCCCTAAAAATTTTTTTTTAAGTTTTTTTTTTTTNTTTTCTTTAAATTTGTGCTTAATTGTAAATGGCATAAAACAAAGTTGTTTTTAAAATGAATTATTGATTTTATTTAATAGTTAGACTTTAAATGAATAAAATGATACCCAATAAATGTATATTTACCCTCCCTTTCACCAAAAATGTTAAAAACCTTGAGCGGTGCACAATTTTATTGACTGCATTTCTTGTATATTTAATTGCCTCTGGTATATAAATGGAAAAATGAATTAGTATATGCATTTGATAAAAAATGTAGATGTCATGAGAATGAAATTATGTCCCAGAAGGATAAATAATAACCTATCGACACTGTTAAACAGTGTGTGATGTGACTTGTAGCGGAGCCATGGTGGCTGAGCGGTTAGACTGCTCGTCTCTCACCAAAGGTCACTCTTGGATTTTTGCAAGTGGGAATAGTGTCGGATGATGCTGCTGGTTGGCTGTTTTTTTTTGTTGATCTCCCATTTTTCACACCCATTCATTCTGGTGCTACTCCATTCTTACCTCATTATACCCTCATCAGCTTTCAAGATCTGGTTAAGAGCTGTCCAAATAACTCACCCAACTCTTAGCGAGCGCTGTGTTCATCTTCAGAAAACCAGAGTATCAATCAAAAATATGGTAAATCTTATTTTAAAATTCAAACATTTTAGAATAAAATGTAATGACGGAAGTATACACACAATGCCTCGTTGACACAAAAAGAAACTTAGGTGTCACATATGCACAATTTGGTGAATGGTAATCTCTGATTGCAACTCTTTAAAAAGTAGAAATTTTCAGTATTCTTTGTAAATAAATATTTGGGTACCTATGTGTCAACGGACAATGTTATTAGGCACATGAATACTTGCTCCAGGAAGTAGCATGTGTCATCACTTGAAGATTAGTGGAACTCAAGATGGTGTCTGGGTAAGTTTCGTAGTGACTATCTCTCAATCGTGGAATGTCCGGCGAAGTTTGTGTATGAATTGCATAACATTTATGGTCTTATGGTTCGGATAGCTTCACGTGTGATGCCAATTAGTGATTATGTGTAGTTACCCGTCACTTGATTTCGTGTGCTACGTAATTGCAATCTGCTGCACACAAGAATTAAGTACCAATGTTACCACAGAATATCACTCAGTCTTCAGACATCCTGTGAAGGAAGATATCTGCCCTTTCTCACCTTTTACGATGGATTCAACGTATTGGTGATTGCTACAATGAAATGTTGATTGTCCTGAGTTAAGTTTTTTTTTTGTGATCTTATCCACTCATTTGCATGTTATTTCATCACGCGCGTGAATAATTAACCCATTTTCTTTTCTCAGTTTTATTTGTTACCTTGTGTTCCTTAAATTTGNTTTTTGACGTGACAACGTCTTAAATTAGGTTGCGGCTGGGAGTCACTTATGAAAAAGTGTAACGCTCGGTAACGTTACGATGAGTCACCGAACGAGAGAGAGGCCCGCCGAATGCCTTGCGTCTCTCTCCCACTCAACTATGATCGGTCTGCCGCGCGCGCAGCACTACGTTGTCACGTAAAATCTTCGCCCGTAAAACCGACTTTACAGGCAACCATTTTTTTTTTGTGATCTTATCCACTCATTTGCATGTTATTTCATCACGCGCGTGAATAATTAACCCATTTTCTTTTCTCAGTTTTATTTGTTACCTTGTGTGTCCTTAAATTTGGCAGGGTAGGTCCGAGTAGTGCTTCAACGTACTAAGTTTTTTTTCTGAGATTTTAAACTATTTTCCGCCTAACCAGAAGTACGTAACCTCACTTGTGCTGTGACATGATAGGGTACGGCTTTGTTTATTCTGTACCGTTATCACTTGCTTCATGTAGGAATAATTCATTGTGGGTTTCAAGAAATTTTTACTGAAACTTCAGGAAACTAATTTGCACGACGTAAATGTGTTTGACGTACAACTTGAAGCAATTAATAGTTCTGTGACTTCAGTATGTGACAACTTACTGCAATCGGACCCACTTTCTGAAGACTTTGATAGGAATATTTTGACCTCTAAACAAAGAGTTGTTTATTTTACTGCCGGACACGTGTGGTATCATGGCTTAGTTTTTGGGTAAGCATGTTCAGAGTGAATCAACTCCACCTGTTGCCGTTCCATCTGCAAATGTAAGGCTTCCCAAGATCAACTTTGCTTACTTTTTCTGGTCAGTGGGAAGATTATCATATGTTTTTGCAGTTGCATCAGGCCACCATTAAGCTTTACAATGGTAAAAAAAAATCCTCCAATTTCTTCTGAGTACTATCCTGTGGCATGGGAACTTCTTACATCTCAGTACCAAAATCTTCGAAAGTTGACAACATTGATTTGCATTCTGTCAACAACACACATAACAAATCTTTCAGGCATTTCGCCAGCACGTTAAATGAAAATGCACGCTTGCTTGAGGGATTAGACTGTAATGTAACTGGGGGAAATCGTGTACTTGTCACAGTCTTGATGAGAAAGTTGGATGGGGAACTTCACACTCAGTTTGAAAGCTCGTATGCAGGGCGGACGGATGGTATGCCTAATGTTTCAGAACTTATAGATTTTTTTTAGGGATGGGTCGGTTCGGTTCTTCGGTTCCAATTTATACCGGTTCTTGAGGTTTGACTCGGAACCGGTTTTAGGTTAACAAAAATTACTCGGTTCTTGGTTCTACACAGCAATGGCAAAACTCTGTTGTCACCTAAATAACTACAGTATTTACTCATGTATAGCGCGCCCTTTTTTCCCAACATAAAGGAAAAAATTTCTGGGGTGCGTGCTCTACAGTGCTTTACAAGGAAAACCAATTAAGGAGTGGTAGTCATAAACTGTTTGGAGATGTTTGGAGGGAAGTGTAGGGGAAAGGTCCGTTATCTCATCTCTCGCTCTTACATCAACACTCTTCTCCCTTCTCTCTCTCTCTTAACTCTCAGCCCTCCGCCATAAACAACACTGCTAGCCGATCCATACATTCCTCCAAGCCTTCTTTGATTGGTAGGATGGCCGCGGGCCGTGAGTAAGAGAGCAAGAAGAGACTTTTTTTTCGAGGTGTCACATTCCAGCACGCCAAAAAAAAAAAACCAGTGAGTCACTGTGTAAAAGACGCAAAAAAAAAAAGGGCAGCCCAGACACCATAAAAGAAGCAAAAAAAAGGTAAGAAACCAGCTGCCCACCACAGTTGTTGAAGTTCTTTTGACGAACTTTAGTAGGTTATATTTATCATACAGCACACCACAATGTTTTGGTTTGAGGGACATGAGTTATTTAATTAAAGTATTTTCCAAACATATCACAATCACCACATATTAATGTAAAAAAAAGAATAATTTTTCACATACTTACTAACCTTAAATAAATTTAATACAAAAAGTTTATCTGTATACATTCACACTTTGTTATTGTTCAATTCTTCCATATAACGGTTAAATAAAACATTTAATGAATTTTACCTACATTGGTTTAATAAAGTTGCAAGCAAAAGGCAAGTATTCAAAATACCTAGAATCGAATACTGGAACCGATATTTAAATTGTAGAATCGGCACCGGAACCGGAATCGACATTTTTTGTTATTCGACCCATCCCTAATTTTTTTGCTTGCACGGTCTCTACTATGGACTGTGCCATTGTTATAGGAGTCAAAACACCACCACTCAAGCATCCCAGAAGGCTATCTCTCAAATCAGTCGTGTAACACAGCCACCCAAGTCAGGTTTTGTAACCAATTCTGAGTCCAACCAGTTAAAGCCACGTGCTGTCTGTCAGCAGATCACTCATTCTGTGTATAAATGTTCCAGAATTCATTAATGCTTCACCATCGGCAAGACTGTCAATATCTCGCAGTAAGAAACTCTGCTTCACCTGCCTGGGAACAGCCCATAATGTAGCGTCCTGTTCATCATCCCATTATCTGCTTACAATGCAAACAAAGGCGTCATACTCTACTTCATGTTGGTTAGTCCAGGCCTAATCCCGTGACTCATGTTGAAAATGATACTTCAAGGGTTGATGGGGAGACTGTACAATTTGTGGGTCTCTCTTCAGCTCGTGGTAACACTTCAGCCCTGGTAATTGTGTATGATGCTGACAGTAAACTGCATATGATGCGTTGCTGACTGGACAGTGCAGCTCAGGCATCCTACATGACAAGCAGCAGCTGAGGTTCTGTCTTTACTAGTGATTGGCGAGTTTAATTTTTACAGCTTCTAGTCAAGTCGAGTCAAGTTGTATGAAACTCAAATTGAATCAAGTCAAGTTTCAAACTGTATGAAAGTCTAGTCGATTCAAGTCGAGTTGAGTATACAATTTTTGAGTTAAAATTGCTTTAATACCATAAATGCAAATATATATATTTATGTACATGGGTATAATTCCTCCCCCTTATGACTTTGTTTGGACTTGTGACATTGTTTACATGAATTGTTTAGTTCTTAGACCTTTCGTACTTTTCATCACCGAACTTGTGTGGTTATTTTAGTTAAACTCAATTCTTGTGCGGAACCCTTTTTGTATTCCCCGCGGGCCTGACTTTGTGCGCGTTCGTCGGTTGTCGGCGCCTCTCAAGGGTTGGCGGCCCTGACCGTGTGGAAGAAGGGCCAGTCTTCGTTTGGACATCATGGCGGTAGGTTGAGTTCGAGTGCATCTGCCGCCAAGCATTCGTTTTTACTAGCTGAAAACTCGTTATAGTCCGCTAGTGGCATTCCGAATTTAGTTTTGGGTAAAGTCGCCACAACAGACTTCCTTCCCCTCTTGTCATTACAGTTTACCAACAAAAAAAGTTTGGGACCTGTCTCTACCAATAAGAATAATTCTTTGCTTGCGTAAGGGATACACAGCGTTATCTTTCCTTCTCGCTGACGTGCAAATGACTATGGTAGGAATGGTAATGTCAGACGCGTGATGCTGATAGGAAAAAAATATAACAATTACAGGGATGGAGTTGAAGGATAGCTTTCAGGCTGATCTGTCAGCATGCTGTCGCCGCCGCAGGGTGAGTGGATAAGCAATCCACATTAAAGTTTTTTATACTTATAGTTATTTTTTTTAACATACGTTTTTAAAATAGTCATTAGATAGTAAAAGTAATGACAAGTTTACAGTTATGCATATTTCTGCTGAAGGTGTGATGTGCCATGTGGCAATGGCTTTTCATNTAAAAGTAATGACAAGTTTACAGTTATGCATATTTCTGCTGAAGGTGTGATGTGCCATGTGGCAATGGCTTTTCATGTTTAAATACTGTCTCTCCTATGGTTGTATGTATTTGTGTCGTGATAAGACTGTACCTGTCAATGTCAACCTTGACAAGGGTCCCTGTTATCTGAGCTTCACTCGGAAGCAAAATGGCTCAAGTCGTGAATATAATGCCCATTAGGTTTTATCGTCAAGACATGTAGCTGAGTTATTGTTTTAGTTTCGGTGCAAATTTAGCGGTTTAGCAACGTAAAATTATTGATTTGCAAGACACAAAAGGTTATTGTTAATATTTGTTGTTTATAATCTGAAAGCACAGTGACTCGACTGGCACATTCAGTAGCTCGATATCTGCTATAAAAAAACTAGACTCGAGTGACGAGTCTATCTTTATTGACTCTACTCAACTCGATTTTTCGAAACTCAACCCATATTTATTCTTTACCTTATCAAAAGGTCAACGAAATTGTTTGTGCTCTTGTGCATGGTACATTCAACTTGAAGGGAGCTGTCAGTTGTACAATTCATTCCTCTATTGTATCACAATGTTCCTTCACTCACTCTCTTTTTGTGGTATCTAATATCACCAGCAATCTACCACGAGCAACTTTGGATCCATGCGTTTGTAGCGGCTGGGGTCTGTTTCATTAGCTGATCCTGAATTTGACAAACCTGGTCCTGTTAACATGTTCCTGGGTGCTGACATCTATGCACGAGTTTGTACGAGTGGACAACTTGAACTAGGTCAGCACATGCCTGTTTTGCTAGTGTCTCAATTTGTATGTATGATCCTTCGAGAATACCCTGAATTGAATGCAAATTCTCATCGAGAGCCGATTTCCGTGTTGGTGGGGACTGAGGACTCGCTAGATTCTATTCTCAAGCAATTTTGGGATACTGAGGAACTCCCTCATTTAGTTACAAAACTACTGGATGCTGACTTCTGTTGGACCCACTTCATGGCCNTTGGGATACTGAGGAACTCCCTCATTTAGTTACAAAACTACTGGATGCTGACTTCTGTTGGACCCACTTCATGGCCGCTCACTCTCGAGATGAATCTGTAGATACAAGGTTTACCTCCTATTCAAACCTGAGGGACAGAGTATCGGAAATTCTTATGTAAATGCTGATAGCAGATTGTTTGTTCTGGAGCGTAAACTTGCCTGTCAACCTGACATGAAAACAATGTACAAGGACTTAATGGCTAATTATCCTACTTCAGGTCATACGGAACCCTATGTCAGACCCACCCAACAGGTAGAAAGTCGAGAAACCTCTTGAGTGCTTTATCCAGCACCATGGTGTGTACAAAATGCCTAGTGTAACCACTAAATTGAGGGTGGTTTTTGATGGCACTGCCAGGACTTCAGATGGTTTATCTCTGAATGATACTCTTCTCTATGGAGTAATAGTAAACAAGCGCCTATATAAAGAAGCAGGCTCTATATAGGCTGTTAACAATAAAGTGATTACTTTTGAAGCCCTAGTTTTAATAACCTGTTAGTTTGCACCACAGACATTTATAAAATGACATCATACAAAAAATGCACTTATATCAAAATTTGGGGACATATTTGTCTGCAATGATTTTATGAGGACAGCAAATTTACAAGATTATTCTCAGGAACCACGAGGCCTTGAAAATATCCAACTGTAACTAAATTAATGATTTTATGTGTAATTAATCAGAAATTTATAGCTGTTCATAGATAATTGTTTATGAATGTAAAAACTTTAAATTTATATTTTTGCTCTGCTTTTTTCATGTGGCAGTTGCAAGTAATTTGACCAAGGTTCAGGGTATTGTTCCAGGTGATGTATGCCTTGTTGATGCCTGCGCTGGATCCCTTGTCAGAGAAAGCATTTGAGTTCCAGTATAACTTCATAAGGAGTGGTGATGCTCCCATTATACTAGACATGCTCACCAAGAACAACTTTCTGCCAAATGCTGACATGGCCACGAAAAGGTGAGTTCAAATTGTGTTCTAGCATTTATATCAAGTTTGCGTGCAACTTTTATATATTGTCCCATGAGTAACACAAAAAAGGTGTTCTGCCATTGTTATTGCCACCAAGACAAAATGGACTGTAAACTCTAATTACTTCAAATACAAACTTTAAACATTGATTGGAAGTGAGGCTGCCGCATTGACACTACTTTACGCCATGATGCTTCACGAACAAGTGACTGCCTCCTCTCGGCGGCCCAGAGTTACCAACTCTGTGATCCAGCACATGATGCTGTTCGGCCAACTGTGAAAACCATTCGAGTTAGCAGCATGGGAAATTAAAATACTGAATGTGACCCTGCACGTGGGAGGAAGTAAGTAGACACATCAAATTTGTCTGGTATTTGGTAGAGACGTGAAATGAGTATCGGGGGACCAGGGTTTTATCCTGACACACGCACATAAAAACGACATACCATGCCACCATCTTGTCGCACGCTGATGAGAGCGCTGCCTGGTGGTAGATGTTTTCATTTGCACATAAACTGTTTTTGCTCTCAGTTGCAGATGTAGAACTTGTGTCCCCACAGAAAATAAGAATAATAAAAGAGGTTTCTTGAACACACACAAATAATACACGCAGAATGCACACAACATCCAGTGTACACACAGTCAGTCACAAAACATGAAANCTTGAACACACACAAATAATACACGCAGAATGCACACAACATCCAGTGTACACACAGTCAGTCACAAAACATGAAATTGGAGTATTCACATATTTGGAGGTCCAAACATTCCACCCACCTTGAATTTTTCTCTTTCAACAATTGAAAGCCAATGGGCAAAGTTTCACCACAGGACGTTCGAGTTGTCCATTGGAGGTGCTCACAGTTGCCACTCTTGTCACGCCATCCTACCGTGGGTGGAATTTCAGGATNAATGGAGTATTCACATATTTAGAGGTCCAAACATTCCACCCACCTTGAATTTTTCTCTTTCAACAATTGAAAGCCAATGGGCAAAGTTTCCCCACACGACGTTTGAGTTGTCCATTGGAGGTGCGCACAGTTGCCACTCTTGTCACGCCATCCTACCGTGGGTGGAATTTCAGGATTCACCCTAAATGCCACAATAGGGCGGAAGCCTTTCTTCCGTGAGTAGTAAGAGTTGATTGGCAGCAAGCTCAGCTCCTTTCTGTCAGGTCACATCTGCCGCTGTTGTATAGTATGCAGGTAATCGCGTGCCAGCTAAGTCAGCGGTACTCATACTCGTGATAGCAAGGAGTGATCTACAAAGTAGCTGGAAGCGCGGCTGCTTTGGTATGCTGGCGGGCAGCGTGGCGTCCTGTAGAGCAGAACTCTCGAATGGACTGCGAAAGACAGTAACGACTTGAAATAGTCAACGTATGCTCATGTAGCATGATGTTCTGCGAAGGCTAGAAGGCTTCTCGATTTGCGCTCAGGCAGCGCGACGTTCTGCGGCTAGACTGGCACGAGACAGCCTCGAACTGAGGACTGCAGGTCCTATTTATATTCGGCTCACAGTGCAAGCACAGGAGTTGCGTGGTGTGGATAGAGAGATGCAAAGAAGAGAAGAGAGTAACAGAGAGCGGTGACTACCCCTCCCTCGCCAGGTGGTGGAGAGCGGNGAAGAGAAGAGAGTAACAGAGAGCGGTGACTACCCCTCCCTCGCCAGGTGGTGGAGAGCGGTGACGTGATGCAAAGCGGGTTGCAGCGCAGCTGGCGGCAACAGCTGGGCAAGTCATCCCTGGCTTGAAGGCATCCTGTGGCGTGTAAGGCGTAACTGCTCTTCTTAGGAGGGGGCTGAGGCTGTGGCGAGGCTAGATTAGAGAATGACGTCGCTCGTAGCGTGTCAATAGTAAACCATTTTCAAACCAGAGTTTTTTAATCAGTCTTGATAAAACACTAAAGACATGAATAAATGTGATTGAAATGTCGTTTCCTACATTGACTAAAGAAAAGCCCAAAAATTGTTTTCTTGACCTTTTAGCATGAACTGAGTTCATAAACAGTGATGAATAGATGTCATNAAAGAAAAGCCCAAAAATTGTTTTCTTGACCTTTTAGCATGAACTGAGTTCATAAACAGTGATGAATAGATGTCATAAAACATTTGAACTAACCATAAAAAATGGCATGTTGAAGATGAAAGAATGCAGTACATTCTTGCAACTAAAGATCAATATCTTGTAAGAGTGCAGCATATTTTAGTGAGGCCAAATGTTTGATGTTAACGTAGTTTAAATAAAGTTTATTTTGTATTGCTCCAATTTTTTCAATGTAATATTTTTGTTGCTACCGTGCATGAGAAATAATATGTACTTTATAAGTGCATCAAAATGATTTGCGTGTAAGGAAAAAAAAAATTGACGGTAAACTCATGATTTTCCAGAGTATAGACCGGGTAAGTATTGGGGGGTGGGGGAGTGTTTACTTTAGTGATACACACTGTAAACTTAGATTATGGAAACAAAAAATATATTACCTTTATTGTCAGCCAGTGTGTGGCAACATAATAAATGGTATTAACATCACCACGTACAAAAAATCCTTTATCAACTGGTATGGTCCGTCTCATATAAGTTGGCGAGATTCTGACANGTGAGATTCTGACAGGCAGTGAGTGGCAACTTGATGTATACGAAACAAACAAAGTGCCATTTACAAAATCCTGTACCAGCTGATGCACGAACAAACAAAAAGTTAATATTAGGTTGGCTATTCTGAGTGCACTGCTGATGCTCACTAGACAAGCAGAAAATACGCGATAAAAAAGAGTTCCTAGCTTAATTAATTTATTTTATTTTACGAGGTCACAAAACAGTTGTTAGTTTTACAAATTAAACTTCGTGATAAAGTAGTAATGTATAGGTGTTCAAAATGAAATGCACAATAAAACGATCCGTATCCAAATGAAACGCAACTTCAAAACCTTTTTCACGTCCTATCCTCCCCTCTCCATTCATGCTTTCCATGCATGCTTGATATTAATTCCAAAAGCATACAGAAATATTGCATAATATTGTTGAATTATTTTTCTAATAATTTGACAAAATATTTCAAATTCGTGTAGTTTCGAGCCTGTAATAGAAGAACATTCAAGTTTAAAAAATACGGTATCTATTGAGCAATGCAAACGGCTGAAACCTCGCTGTGTCATGCTGTGCACGCCATCTTATCTACTCTTACCCGAAGCATTACCAGCCAGAGAAGACAGCTTTCATGCCAACAAATTTACGAACAGATACCAATAGTTTTATTTTTCCGTGAGCTCTGCATGATTTTTAAAGTAACATCTATTTCGTGTACAGCGATTTTGAGTACTAGTAATTTATATTCGGCCGGTAATCATCCGTCTAGGTAAATTATACGCCATATTGTTCTCTCGGAAACCTATTTCCGTGTTTTTGCTATATTGTATTGATAAAACAAAGAAAGTGGGACGTGTGAATAGTTTTTAAGCAATCATTACGTTATTCCACGTCGCATATTTCCAATTCCAATATATTAGCAATAACGTCCAAAGTGTGATAATAGCTACAACTACAGTCTCGCAAATGTTAACCCAAATTCACAGTCTCTGACAAATTAAAAAAGAGTTAGCAAATATTAAATTTTTTACAAGGTTTTATATTTTTACTTTTATAACCTACTAATTTTTTTAGACAGACGTCAGTCTAAAATATCTTAAAATTTGTTTAGCATTACAGTACATTGGCAAGTGGATTAGCTGACAGCGTGTTGACAAAAAATACAGCCTCCACTTGATGCACCAGCTGATGGCGAAAGGATACATAAATGAAAAGTAAACATTGGCGCTACTTTCATCAAACTGTCAGAAGCTCGCCAACTTACATGAGACAGACAATACGTGAATGCTTGCAAGAAAATATCGCTTTGGTTATTTTGACAGCCTACATTTGTACAACAGACATCGGAGGAATATGCAGGCAGGAAGGATATTGTAGACAAAATGTATATGTATTTTATTTTACATTGTTACAAAACAGCTGTTATTAGTGTAACAAACTAAACTTTGTTCTAGAATAATGTGTTTAAGTGTTTAAACAAAATGGAGCACCGTATGCAATAGTTTAGCTTTGTTTGTCTCTTCTTAACTGGCTGTAGCTAGTGCGTGCTTGTAACGTTGCCATGTGCTTGCTTCATATTAATTGAAGAGGCCGCACGAGTATTTTAAAAATATTTCTACATTAGTTTGACGTAATATATTTCAAACCAGAGTTGTTTTTAATCCTCACTATATGAAAAATTTACTTTTAAAAGGACGAGGTAGATATATATTTTTTTACGAGACAGCAGTGAAATATGCGACCATGCTGCCATCTGTGGGCCAGTGAGCACGGCTCGCTTTGGAAAACATGACCCTATGAAATTAATTGCTTCTCGTGTGTAAAATGCAAATATACGAACTAATTCTCAGAGTTTTAAATTTTTCGCGAGCTTTATAAATATTTTAACGCAACATATTTCCGTGTGAAGCAATTTTGCTTGCTAATAATTTTGATTCAGTCTATAATCCCAAGCCTTTCTGAAACTGGTTCACCTTTTGCTTTTTTTTTGTCCTGACTCCCCTACCACATCACCAACAAAGCAAAAATAAATTTATTTATTTATTAAAACCATACGTTTGCGATGGAATTGGTTTTGCGGCAAATAATATTTATGGTAATGTGATATTTTGTAATACAGTCATACTCTGTGTTACAGTTAATTTATATATAGCCTCTGCATGTACAAACTGCTGTAAACTACAAGATCTCACATTTTTGACGAGCAGATGCCCATTTTAATCCTGAAATATTTTATTATTATCAATGAAAATGTGTTATTAGACAATTTCCCAGATTCGTAACTCTTCCAATTTTCACAGATATTCACTGTTAAAACATATGTAAATATAGTACCCTAGGACTTTTAATATTAAAATTAATCAGTATTGCATCACTTGACAGTAGTGTGGTAATTAACAGCGTGTGCATGGGTTATTAATAGCAGCGGCGCTCGACTGGTGGTAGCTGTTGAATATTTGACTTTGAAAAACTGGTGGATCCATGGTCAAGCCGCCCCCNGGTGTTGAATATTTGACTTTGAAAAACTGGTGGATCCATGGTCAAGCCGCCCCCGTTAAATTGGGACTTTACTGTATTGGTTTTTTTATTTGCATGGCATGTGTTATAATGTGTTATCTTACAGTATGGTAATTTCTGGTGCCATCTTTCTCTAAACAGTTGCATGTAATACCNAATGTGTTATAATGTGTTATCTTACAGTATGGTAATTTCTGGTGCCATCTTTCTCTAAACAGTTGCATGTAATACCTTCCACTCAAAATTCATAGGATTGCAGTTAATGTGTGAAATATCATACTTTTGTAATGAATTTGCTTAAGGTTATAATTCTTTATAGCAATATTGCAAATGGAAAGTCATATTCTTAAGGCCTAGAACTTTTCCCTGACATTGCATTGCATTGTATGGTTCTTTAATACAGGTCATGTGGAATTGGTGATTTTTTGGCAGGTCGGCATACCTGACAGTGCTGAAGATGTGTAAGCTCCTGCTGACGGTGATAGGTCATGTGATGGCCAGGGTTGTGGTGGAGGACCCACAAGGCTCTACCCTGCAGAACTTGGAGGGAGGAGTTCTAGATCCAGGGGTGGGAGGCAATCTTCCACGCACTCCTGCAGCTGTCTTGCGCCAGGCACTGCACAGCATCCCCAGCCAGAGCACAGAGTATATGCTGCGCAACGTCGCTTTGAAGCTGGCACCTGGCCTTGCTGATCAGGTAAGCTGCTGCAACCATGCGGTTTGAACTGTCATGGTAAATTTGGTGTGGAGTCATCTGTTAAATACAGTGGATTTATGTGAGAATGGCAGTGCAGATATTTGATACAGTGGAACTGCGTCATAACAAGTATAGGCTATAATGACACATTTGCTGTAACAATTTTTGAATGCATCACCGTGCTATATATTAAATACAAGGTTAATATGCACATTTAAAACGATTGCATCTTTGTGTACTCACTTGCTTTAATGATAGCATAGCTCATTCTTTGAGTTGGAACATGTGTTGTAAATACTGAAAATTGGAAAGCAGTTCAAATTGATGTGCGACGAGCGCTGTCGGATACATATCCAAGCCTTGGCATCTGATGCTACCCTGGTGTACCATAGTGCTGACCGCTGCTGCTCATTTCGCCTCTGTACCATTCCTATTCACAAGCGAGTCAACCCCTTGCCATCTGACAGGCCGGCAATCCGCATGATGCCGCGCTCCAGTCTGAATGGGTGGACCCACCTCCTCGCTTGNCCTTGCCATCTGACAGGCCGGCAATCCGCATGATGCCGCGCTCCAGTCTGAATGGGTGGACCCACCTCCTCGCTTGTGTTGCCCTGGCCAGCAGGCACTGATCCCACAAATCATCTCTCATCAAAAGAGGCATTCCCCTCCATGCGGCCTGATCCAGCCACCTCTTGCACGCCACATCTCTCGGGGGTATTTATTCCTATGCATGCTCTTCAGAGAGGGCTGTTTGCGAGCAGTTCTGACCGGAGCATCACCTGCAACTCTTGCACTATTCTGCCACGCTTGCCGTAGCATTTGTCTTCATTGGTAGCAGTTAGATTTAACTTATAATGTTACTATTGTCAGAACTTGTGTTTTTTAATGCACTAGGCAGTAGCTCTTGTCACAGAGCCATCTCCTTTACTTAGTGTGTTGGTCACGTGCCTCGTCCGCATTGGGCGTGGTCTTACTGGGTTCTCTCTCTTGCCCTCAACTACGATTGATGTCTCTTTGCCGCCCGGCGGCAAACAGGCTTGGCAAACTTGGTCCCTCTTCCATCTGATGTTAGCAGGCACATATAGGAGATATATGTCTTGTAAATTCGTACTGACGAAATAAACATATATCTATCAGTTAACCTCTTTTTGGACTATTCATTCTCTTTCGCTTCCACCCCCCTTAACCGCTTTGCCTCTGTGTGTGTGTGCATATCCACTTGTCTACTTCTAGGTGCACGCACAATCGCCGTGATTGAGTGTCTAAACAAAGACCCCACTGAAGGGCGCTCACACTTCTTGTTAATGTTTGGTGGCTGCTTATCAGCTGGTAATGGTGATTTTCTACCACCACTGTGGCAAGCAGAGGGAGAACATTTCTCTGAGGCTCCTGTGGGTTGAGGAGATCCAACACGTTAAGACATTATGAGACTCAGGCTACAAGCGGGTCACGTCACTTACCTAAGAGCCGTAGGGACCCTACGCTGAGAACACTGTGAACCCAAAGAAGCAGTTTACACTCACTCAACTTCTCACAGAGGGGTATCAGGGAGCACTCTCCCCACGTCGCTATAGGCCCGAGCACCGCTCCTCGGGAAGCACATGCTCCTTCGCCGAACGATTGATAGGACTCCGGCAAGGGTTACCCCAAGGCACCGGCCCCGGGAATTTTAGATTTCTTCCTGGACGGACCATGCCAGAATCTGTCCACCCATGCCCTGCTACATAATTTTAAAACCACATTTTACAATCGTGCCTGCGTCTCCCGGACACCCACCAAATCCACTAAAGCATTATACTCTCTCTTCTTTTATTTTTATCCTCTGAATTTAACGTAACATCACTGACAGTGCATAACTGTGTACTCGCTGCTATTCCTTAATGCCCAATTACCGGGCGTGCCATATAAGGGATAGCATAACTCTTGGTGCCTAGCTATGCGCTGTGGTAAGCCAGGGCCAGACCCCCCAGGGTGCATCCATGTCACTTCATACGGGCCCCTTAAAATCCTCGTTAAAGAGACGCAGTTTCCCTGGTCTCTAGAGGGATAATGGGTCTGTATACCTAATTTCATTGTTACCATGTTGGGTGTGTTAAGTCATCAAGTTATTCCTTGGTGCCCAACGTGGGGCATCATAAAGCTCTGGTAGAGCTAGTGAAACCAGGGAACACAGAGAGAAGAGCCTTGCTGTCAAGTTGAGCAATTGCTGCTCCACTTAACACAGAACCTTCAGAGAGTGTCAAAAAACTCAGTGGCACCCAAAAACCCCGATTAGTATTTTTATCTTGGCAACCGAAAACAGCCAGAGTTCCTCACAGAATGAGGAGGACCTCGATACCGCACAGTGTCCCATGCCTAGCTGTATCGGAGATGGAAGTGTGACCATCCAATGTGCACATTGTGATGATAATTACCACTACCTGTGCTTAGGATGGGAGGAAAAGGACACGGACGGATTGGAATTCCACTGTCCAAGATCTCCAAAAAGAAAAGCTTGCAATGCAGCCAAATGTGCCGGGAAGGGCCTATACAGAGTCTCTTGTAATAACTGACCTCGTCTGTAACATTTTGAATGCCTCGATTGGCCAGATCCAGCCCGCGACATGGAAGGGCTTACATACTTCTAACTGCACCGTATGTTGCACAGTCCAGAGACTCGCACGAGCGTATAGACCGTCTCATGAAAATAGGCCAACGGGGGATGAGGTATTAACAATCCCTGAATACGCCGGAAACCACAGGAAGACCTGCAACTGTTCATAGAGGCATGCAAAGTCAAATTCACCTGCACTAAGCTCCCGAAAGTATTGTGGCTAACAAAAGCCAAAGCCCAGCNATAGAGGCATGCAAAGTCAAATTCACCTGCACTAAGCTCCCGAAAGTATTGTGGCTAACAAAAGCCAAAGCCCAGCAGGAAGACTAGTGTCACTAATAGGGGAATCGCTACAGCAAATTCACACACACTGGAGACAATTCCCAAAGAGACTAATCACGCTTTTTTCGGGGAAATCAGTGCTGTCACAACTGATAGAGGAACTGTACAGCCAGTGCCAAAAACCCGGGGAAGAGGAACTGTACAGCCAGTGCCAAAAACCCGGGGAAGAATTTGAAATTGTCATTAGGTGCAAGGTACTGCTACTTNAGAGGAACTGTACAGCCAGTGCCAAAAACCCGGGGAAGAATTTGAAATTGTCATTAGGTGCAAGGTACTGCTACTTTAGTGCTTACAGCCAGGCCAATCTGAAGAGGCCAACGTAGAAATGATCACGTTGTGTTTTCTCCCGAGATAAGCATTTTCTGTGCAACACGGCCCTGTAAGGGATTGAAGAGTTAGTTGCATGTGAACGGGTCTGTGAACAGAACGCAGCCAAGGTCTTCACCGGTGAGTGAGACGAGCTGGGTGCGGCCGACGGGGCGCCCGAAAGAAAGAAACAGTAGGGAAAGTGCGAGGCCCCTCCCGCCCCTCTATGAAGTCGGAGCCTACTGAAGTGCTAGTATCGCCCGGAATGGCACTTCCGTCGTAACTGCCCAGTGATTCAAGGCAGACGCCGCAAGGACTTTTAAGCCAGCGCCGCAAAGGTTAAGGACCCTGTCCAGAGCACAAACCGAAGTTGAGCGATGACAAGCAGAAACTGCCGGGAAACGCAGTGGCTGGGGAAAACAGGGAGGGGTCACGATCCTCTGCAAATAAGTGAGGCTGCAGAAGTGACAGTGCTACTAGAAGAGGGGAAAAACTAAGACCGCTGCGTTGACACCAAGGTGGGGCAATGTGTCCTTTACCATCTGTTTATGAGAAGAAGATGAAACTAGCTGCTGGAGTTCCTGCAAACGATTGTGAACCCCATCAAAATTAGTGCCGCAGTCAAGAGTAAATGTCTGAATACCTACCTCGTCTAGCAAGAAAACATTTATATGCTCCAAGGAACACTTCCGTGGACAGATCAGAAGCCAATTCAACATGAACTGCCGTGGTTACACAGCACACGAAAATGCAGAGATAGGCTTTCCTGAGATTGCTGCCCTGCGCACTCGAGCAAGTTTGATCAGGAACGGGCCAGCATAATCAACTCCTGCCCTTGCAAATGGTTTGATTTGTTGTACTCTCGTGGCTGGAAGATCTCCCATATGAGGTTGACTAGGAGAAGGCCTCTGTCCTGGAACATACATTATCTATCTACTACCCTATTGTGAGATAATCACGTACCGGAATAGTGAGGGAGAGAGTGAGATGCCGCTCCAAGCCAACTGCCTATGGTGACAGACGCAATAAGAGATAATCATCTACAGCCTGTATTTACCAGTTTTGCAGTCATCACACTTCAGCTCCACATATGGTCATTTCATTATTTCAAATCTTTTGAAAGCAATGTGAAGTCTTGACATGCATACCCTGGGAACTGTCAGTGCTTCAATTTTACTCTCGGTAAAATAAGGGAGTTGTGAATTTAGAAACTCTACATATTAATAGTTGTTTATTTTCTGAATATGAACAAAGTTGAATTATGCAGAGAAATGTCACTCACAAACTTGTAGATTTAATATTTTTTTATTTGAGAAGTTTAAAATATGTTGCCTTGACCTAAGATTAAAAACATATTACTGAACTATTTCTGTGTGTTGTTTTTTATTCTCTGATTGTGAAGAATTTTCCTTATATTTTGTATGTTTACTTAAAGCATGAAATTATACATTTTGTGGCACTGACTTGAAAACAAATTTCCATTAGCTTCCCAAAATACTTTTAGTATCAGTNCATGAAATTATACATTTTGTGGCACTGACTTGAAAACAAATTTCCATTAGCTTCCCAAAATACTTTTAGTATCAGTAGAAGTCCCTCAGTTCAATACTCATATTTCCATTGTATAAGTATTGGACATCGCCTGTATCTGCAAGGAAGTATTGGTTCATACCGGTATTGCTAAAAATCTTATCAGCTCAGCAGTTGCACAGCTACTCTCGGCTTGTACTTCTGAGATTTTTTCTTATCTTAGACTTGGTTTCCTGCGACAATGTAGTATAGCATGGCGTATGTTCAAAATACATATTTTGCTTAATCAATAATAATGTAACTTGCATATGATAATTATTTTATGACTGTAAAGGATGGAAAACAATTCTTAACAATGAAATTTGCTCACAGTAAAATCTTGGCTATAATAATGCATCATTTTAGTAATGAAGTTTTAGTTTGCAAGTGTTTAATAATAAAACCAATAACACACTAATATGGTATCTTGAAAATGAAATTTGCCTTAAAATAACACAAAATCTTCTTCCTAGGTGTGAAGGTTGTCCATAATATCTGTTCAAGAATACTTGCCAAAAATTGTGTGTAATCATGTTGACTTCTACATTTCAACACTATATGTTTATCAAATATAGATGAGACATGTGTGCATGGCAGGGAGGATAGGGTAAATGAACAAGTATTAATACTCAATTTCATTGTTTTTTCTCAGTAATAATAATAATAATAATAACAACAATAATAATGCTCTACTCAGTATATTTCCTTGTTCTTTTTGTTCTGGTGCAAGGGCAGTCAACATTTTCGAATGGAGTTAGGACACTGCACACAGCAATATAATGGTTGAAGTAGCAGCTGTGTCTGTTTAGTTTCATGTCTGTATATGTAGGCTTAATTTAATTTTAATTCATTCTAATCAAATTTTTTTAACATTGTACATGTTTGCAAGATACTTTGATGCTATTTTGTCTTTTTTGTTCTCTGTAATGTGCATTGTGTTTCCTGCGTGTTGGGTTCAAGAGTTTGAATGTGTGTGTGGGTTGTTTTGAGATAACCAGGTGTTAACCAGTGTCCTCATGCAGCTAACGTTGCGTGTTTGTTTGGCAGGTGCTGTTGAAGAACAACGAGGCAGAGAGGTCTCGTGGAATGTTCATGCAGGCCCTGTCGTGGGAGCTGCCCAACATCACGACAGTGCGGGCGATAGTGAGGCTGGCCTGGGCGGCTGGCTGTGGTGGGCTGCACCTACTCAATGCCACCACCGAGGAGCTGCACCGAATGTACGACAGCAGTTCCACACACTTCCCTGACAACGAGGATGTCCTGGGTGAGCACACTTTCCTTCTCTTCTGTAGGCGGTCGTCACACCTCTCTCCTTTATATTTAGCACTCTAGCGTACCTCGTGTAGTTAACAAATAATGCAAACAGTGCACACACTACAATAAGAACTTTTTAGGGTTTTGCAAATGTTCTGTATACCGAAACAAAAACGAAAAATTACAACTTTCATATTTGTTTTGGTAAGAAATTTGGTTATGGAAAATTGTAACGATTTTGATGAATTTTCGGGTGTTCAGTGAATGTTCATTTAGTGCACCAGTAAAGAAAATCATTGACTGTAAATCATCTTGTNGCTCCACACACTTCCCCGACAACGAGGATGTCCTGGGTGAGCACACTTTCCTTCTCTTCTGTAGGCGGTCGTCACACCACTCTCCTTTATATTTAGCACTCTAGCGTACCTCGTGTAGTTAAAAAAATAATGCAAACAGTGCACACACTACAATAAGAACTTTTTAGGGTTTTGCAAATGTTCTGTATACCGAAACAAAAACGAAAAATTACAACTTTCATATTTGTTTTCGTAAGAAATTTGGTTATGGAAAATTGTAACGATTTCGATGAATTTTCGGGTGTTCAGTGAATGTTCATTTAGTGCACCAGTAAAGAAAATCATTGCCTGTAAATCATCTTGTTGGTTTTCATTATTTTATAATTAAAATAACTACATAAAATGAAAATTTAAATTTTGGCACAATCTTGTGTGGTAAATACTCCATATCAAACATTTTTTTGGTTTGATTTTGCAACAAATTTGATATAATGAATATCTTGCTAAAATGTTATGAAATTCGTTCATCTTTTGTTAAGGTTAATATCTAATGAAATTATTTTTCATTTTTGTTTTAGTTTTACCGAAAGTTCATAACATTTTTTTTCATTTTCGTTTTGTGAGAAAAAAAGTCACATTTGCACAACCCTAGAATATTTATTAAAATTTTCAATTATTTTGTAGTAGTTCGGACATGGAAATTTTGTAAATAGTGGAAGCAGCGAGTGTATNGAGTATATATGACGTGTGTTTGAAACATGATCATTTGAATTTCCTTAATACTGCCTCTTTGTAAGGAGGCAACCTAGTTTCTAGCCAGGGGGTTTATTCTAAGTTTCTCGGTGGGCAGCTCTTGATCGTGAAATAACTATTTTCGTAGTATTTCTGGTTTTTGGTATTCTAAGTTAAAGATAACTTTTTCATTCTCATGAGAAAACGATAGAGAGCACGCGACAGCTAATGTGTTACCGAAAGCTGCTTTCCCGATAGGGAAANGTGTATATATGACTTGTGTTTGAAACATATGATCATTTGAATTTCCTTAATACTGCCTCTTTGTAAGGAGGCAACCTTGTTTCTAGCCAGGGGGTCAATTCTAAGTTTCTCGATGGGCAGCTCTTGATCGTGAAATAACTATTTTCGTAGTATTTCTGGTGTTTGGTATTCTAAGTTAAAGATAACTTTTTCATTCTCATGAGAAAACGATAGAGAGCACGCGACAGCTAATGTGTTACCGAAAGCTGCTTTCCCGATAGGGAAACTCATGGCAGGTGAGAAGCATGGTGACCGTATTTTTGTAAACTGGTATAAACTCTATGGTTATGTCATTAAATGCAGTGCATAACATATGTATCGTAGAGACATGAAATGAGTTTATCAGACGACCAGGGTTTTATCCAGAGACCAGGTGTATTGCTGGAAGCGAGAAGCAGCAGCTCGGTGGAGGGGAACATTGGCCAGGCCGACCATTAGAAGCTGCAGCATACATTATGAACGACTATCGTACGTACCCCCTGCCATCTCGACACTGCCTCCCTCGTCACCAAAGAATCCAGTAACCTTTAACCGGCCGTCAGCCTCAGACAAGGAGGTCTGATGCTTAGAGCTATCATCTAGCTACACATCTTCCTGTGTTCAAACCAGGCCAACTCCCACTAGAGCTTCTCGTGCTCAGCAGGCCTTAATTGAATTGCCAAAGGCAACCCTTTCCACTTTCAGCAATAACTGCACCAAGGGAACAACCCCAGCTTCCCAGCTGCCTGGGGGGAAAGGCTCAGACTCCGGCTAACACCATTAACTCCCATTAGGAGGGCCATCAACCATCAGTATTTTATTAGAAAAATAAATGTAACATTTTACGAAGCAGTAATTGTAATGGATTTCGGTCAGAATTTTTCTTTTGTGATACAAGAAGATTTACAAAGTTACCCTTGGACAACTGCTGCATGCACTGTACATCCTTATATCATATACTGCTGCTCTAAATTTTGTTTAAAAAGATTTCTGTGATATTGTTTTTATTTTTGTAAACACACATAGTTTAAAAAATGCATATTTAAACACACAGTCACATAAAATTGTAATACATAGTTAAAGACTTTAATACAGTAAAACGTTTTTAAAGGGACTGAAAAATTTGGTAAACAGGAAAACTTCTTAAATGGGACCAGTTTGCTAAGTGTTTACAGACCATGTGTAAAATTAAGTAAATTAAGTAGAAAAACAAGTTTTAAAATGATTTTAGAGTAAGCATTATGTATTCGTTCATATTTTAAGTATTTAAGACTATTTTCTGGTATAAGTGTTTATATTTCTAGAAAGTGTGTACAGTCGACTCTCGTACCGAAAACGCATGTATCGATAAACCGCATCCACAGTTAATTTTCAGTGGTCCCGACAAAACTATATAAATAATTATAAAGCTTACCGCTTGTATCGTTTATCGGTTGTTGCTTCGATCAAAATATATTTCGGTCCCGTCACCTATGATTTCCCACGATGATAGTTTTTAATATTGTCGTTTATGGAAATGTCTAGTAACCGGATGTGAAATACATCACGCGCGCAGCCGTGTATCACTGCTTTGCGCCTGCGGCATGTTGTCCGTCTTTCCAACACGTCAGCGGAGTCTGGCTTACTATCTCCCCTTACACGTCTGACGATAGCGGAAGTGGTTACCTANCAGTCTTTCCAACACGTCGGCGGAGTCAGGCTTACTACCTCCCCTTACACGTCTGACGATAGGGGAAGTGGTTACCTAGCAGCCAGCATGGCAAACTAGCATCGTCTCTTTCTCACCCCTCTTTCTGTCTTCTTTTCTTCCTCGCCTTAATACCTTCGAGAGCGGAAGTTGTTGAATAGCAAAAGAAAAAAGTTTGTCCAGTCTCTCAGCCATGCGGGCTTGCCTTCACACACCGGCCACAGAGCAAATAAAGTGCTACTGGTGAACGTAGAAATTTTATCAATATTAATCACTTGTATTTCAAAGCAAATTGTGTCGCCTGAATATATTAACGCAATACATTTTAACGAGGAATTATCATATACGAAGTTGTTTTCTTTTGGGATTAAAGGTTGGTTTTTCCTGTAAAATATGGCGTTTCATTGCATCTAGCATAAAATCAACATGATTTTAAAATGTAATATTAATTGAACTCAATGTACAGCATCTGTGTGAAAAAAATTATATGTCCAGAAGCATATACTTGACCTGCCCTTGTCGCCAAAAATTGTTTCAACATCGAGTGACTCTTATTACCAAGCATAAAGTTCATTTTAAATAACTTTGTGGGGAAATCAGAGGATTTATATTAATTTATTTCAGACCTTGTCCGAATTGGCTATTGAATTAGTCAACTAAAATGATAATGTATTTTGTATTTTAGTATTTAATGTTTAGTATGTAACAAAACTTTCTAAAATACTAAATTACCAAATTGCAACCATTTTTGAACACGTGACTATCGTCGCCGTCCAAATTGAATGTTACTAAACACTAAAATCGTAAAATACCAAATGGTCAATTCAAACACTGCCTCAGTAGACACACGTCTTTTGAATAAGCTGATAAAATGTAAGCGCCTATACGACACCTTTGGTCGTCTAGTAATGGGTAAGCACCGAGCACGAGTGCAGTGTAACTCGCAACGGAAAATCGGAGGGCGTGGTTTTAAATGATTAATTATTAAAGACCATGAAGAAATAAATTATAATCACCTTATTTATTCAATTCTGTCTCAAAATTACAAGTTCTTTTGTAGTGAAATATAATTAATTACTTAAAAAGACAGACATTTGCAACACGCGTAAGGTGTCTGCAACATGTAGCGGCGTTGAGGGGTACATTTTTTCACTCCTCCTGCTGCTTCCCTTTATTGCCTGCCGCAAACACAGTGCCCGATCGATAATCTCTCCACGCACTCTCAGCTGACCGAGTGCGCGTGGGACATAAAAAAATTTGCCTTGCATTCTGTCTCATATTATTTTCATTTTCAGAGAGTTTCAAAGTTTTAGGTTGTCTTGCACTTTGTGTCTGATTACAATAAATTATATACTGTATTTTGGGAAGTTATATTCTTTATTTAAACGTGTTGAGATAAAATTTTTTTTAATGCATCATTTACAGTAATACTTAAAAATTCCCATTTTAATTGAGTTTATTAGCTAAACTTCATTTGCAGATAATGTACAGCTCTCATTATACCCAAAATGAAGTCTACTAAGGTCACAAGTTGTATTTTATTGACGAACAATTCAGAACCCTGTTCTAAAGAAATCCTGCATGTATGGAAATTTTTTTACAGTCCCCTGAAAAACGGTAGATAGGGAGTCGACTGTATTCCTTTTGGTCAGTATCTTATGTAAATGTATTGAATTAAATTTGTAGAATAAATAATTACTGTTTAACTGATAAAATATAATTTTTTTGTTAATTTAATTTTATTTAGTGTCAACTTAAATTGTTTTGTGTGGTATATCATGCATTTCGGTGTTATCCCTATTTATTATATATTCTTGCCTTTAGTAATGAGATAATTAGATTTACAGTTAAAGTTCATGTCATTCTGTTGGGTACAATGACAAAACTNTTCTTGCCTTTAGTAATGAGATAATTAGATTTACAGTTAAAGTTCATGTCATTCTGTTGGGTACAATGACAAAACTGTATGTTTCAGTTTGTAGGGAAGCATTGGAAGTGCTGACGGTTGCTCTAGTCCTGAATCCAAAGACTCTAGAAACTTTGACAAAGGACAAGATGTGGCATTTGTTTATCATCGATCTCCTACTTCTCTGCAGAAACAGGTATCAAAAATACAGTATGCTTCATAACACTTTTTGTGTGAATTCCTTTTTTTTTTTATTATTATTTTAATATTGTATGTTGGACTTTTTTGTTTCCTTTTAGTTTTGCAATGTGCCTTTATGACTGCCGTGCAAATAAATACATATGTGGTTAAGCTCTCTGTAGACAAAGTGCTTCTCTGACCTTAGGGTGGGTGCCAAAAATTAGTGCAATATGTCAGTTGATAGTGTTCACCTCGGCCAATGCTCTTCATACCAAAAGTTAGTANGGGTGCCAAAAATTAGTGCAATATGTCAGTTGATAGTGTTCACCTCGGCCAATGCTCTTCATACCAAAAGTTAGTACATTTTTGGATATTATAATTAGTTTTTCGTTCATCTGAGGTCCTTGTGCTAGCGCTTCAAAGAAACCTTGAGGTGGTGATGAAAGTACAATAAAACTTCATTATAAAAACTTGACCAGAAATGTTGCTTGTTTAATGTATTGAACTGCACTCTCACAAAAATTTTAACCAAAGTGTATTACATTTTCAGCTACTTAAATTATCATTACTATTTAAAGTACAGTAGATCCTTACCAAAATGACCTCTCACAGTTTTCAGAAATAAGGTTTTTATGACAGGTCAGTTACTATAGATATGTTGAGGAATTTCGGACCTATTTTGATGCACCCTCCAACCCCTACACATCAAAATTTGCAATTTGTTGGCTTTAAAGTCCATCTTCAATTGTCTAACGTGAAAATAACACATTTTTAAAAATTAAATGTAAATTTTGCGGATGGGTTGAGAATGCATTTTGCCCCGATTCCGATTTCAAGTCAGATTCCTCATTTTCGAGTCTCGATTCCATATTCTTAGTATTTCTATAATTTAAAATAAGCATTTGCAACGTAATACTTAAAGTGTAAAAAAATTCTTATGCACGTTATTTTTTGTAAATTCAGAGTACAATGATAATATTGGTATTGAATCATAATTAGTTCTGTCTCAACTTATCGGAAGTGATCTCACTGGAAAAACTTTTGGATTAAAATAATTTCATAGCTTACAAATAATAAGAAATTTACATATATTGCTTTTCAAGAGTGTTGCAAATAAAAATACAAAGGAAAACCTTTTTGTGATGAGACTGGAGGGACTTATTTTTAATGTGTTTATGCTAAAGTCAAATCCGAATGAAAATACGGTTATGTATTGCTGCATTAGTACAAAATGTACAGGTTTATTTTTTAAATTTATGTACACTATATCAAATTTACTTTTGAAAAAAAAAATCAGTTTTTTTTTCTCCCAGGCTTCTATGTTATGTTTGAAGCGTGTATCTTGGTTGGTTGAACATTTTCAAGTTTTCTTCAACTTTATTCCTTCTTGCTGGTTGTACGCAATATTTTTTTTAAATTTAAAGCACGTGCGCTTTTAAACTGCACCAGATTTTAAACAAATGCTTATTACCTTGTTTGGGACGTGTTGGAAAGGTTACGGTTTTATTTGTAAAATTACTACAATTTTATCATTTTTAACTTGCCACAGCATTTTCTAATAGATGCTTATTTCACATGCTTGTAGAAAGCAATCTACATAAAGAAACCCTAAAACTATGTTATATACGTGAATTGAACACCTCACAAATAAACTGCCAATAATGGGGAAAAAAAAGTAAACAAGTTATAGATGTGGACGACAGCATACGTACGCCAATGACATAGCTGACACTATTGTGGCACCGAAACAGGTCTGCCGGTGCTAATGTTGTGGAGAAATGGCCAGCCATTTGATTTATAAAGTGCTGCATGTCCTCACATCTTTGAATCTTTGATGCCCACAAAAAAAGTTAAGTTTCCATTTTGAACAATTTTTCTTTTATAAAAGCACCGCAATTCTAACGTAAAATAAATACAATTGCTTTATTGCGTCTTTGGCAGAGACCAAGTTTATTTCCATTTTTTGTATGGAGTATTTGACTATACAGAATATTCAGAGAAAGTTTTGCGCTGTAGTTTATTGTACAGTGCATTGTTTTATGCAGTCANTGCAGATAATGTACAGCTCTCATTATACCCAAAATGAAGTCTACTAAGGTCACAAGTTGTATTTTATTGACGAACAATTCAGAACCCTGTTCTAAAGAAATCCTGCATGTATGGAAATTTTTTTACAGTCCCCTGAAAAACGGTAGATAGGGAGTCGACTGTATTCCTTTTGGTCAGTATCTTATGTAAATGTATTGAATTAAATTTGTAGAATAAATAATTACTGTTTAACTGATAAAATATAATTTTTTTGTTAATTTAATTTTATTTAGTGTCAACTTAAATTGTTTTGTGTGGTGTATCATGCATTTCGGTGTTATCCCTATTTATTATATAATCTTGCCTTTAGTAATGAGATAATTAGATTTACAGTTAAAGTTCATGTCATTCTGTTGGGTACAATGACAAAACTGTATGTTTCAGTTTGTAGGGAAGCATTGGAAGTGCTGACGGTTGCTCTAGTCCTGAATCCAAAGACTCTAGAAACTTTGACAAAGGACAAGATGTGGCATTTGTTTATCATCGATCTCCTACTTCTCTGCAGAAACAGGTATCAAAAATACAGTATGCTTCATAACACTTTTTGTGTGAATTCCTTTTTTTTTTTATTATTATTTTAATATTGTATGTTGGACTTTTTTGTTTCCTTTTAGTTTTGCAATGTGCCTTTATGACTGCCGTGCAAATAAATACATATGTGGTTAAGCTCTCTGTAGACAAAGTGCTTCTCTGACCTTAGGGTGGGTGCCAAAAATTAGTGCAATATGTCAGTTGATAGTGTTCACCTCGGCCAATGCTCTTCATACCAAAAGTTAGTAAATTTTTGGATATTATAATTAGTTTTTCGTTCATCTGAGGTCCTTGTGCTAGCGCTTCAAATAAACCTTGAGGTGGTGATGAAAGTACAATAAAACTTCATTATAAAAACTTGACCAGAAATTTTGCTTGTTTAATGTATTGAACTGCACTCTCACAAAAATTTTAACCAAAGTGTATTACATTTTCAGCTACTTAAATTATCATTACTATTTAAAGTACAGTAGATCCTTACCAAAATGACCTCTCACAGTTTTCAGAAATAAGGTTTTTATGACAGGTCAGTTACTATAGATATGTTGAGGAATTTCGGACCTATTTTGATGCACCCTCCAACCCCTACACATCAAAATTTGCAATTTGTTGGCTTTAAAGTCCATCTTCAATTGTCTAACGTGAAAATAACACATTTTTAAAAATTAAATGTAAATTTTGCGGATGGGTTGAGAATGCATTTTGCCCCGATTCCGATTTCAAGTCAGATTCCTCATTTTCGAGTCTCGATTCCATATTCTTAGTATTTCTATAATTAAAAATAAGCATTTGCAACGTAATACTTAAAGTGTAAAAAAATTCTTATGCACGTTATTTTTTGTATATTCAGAGTACAATGATAATATTGGTATTGAATCATAATTAGTTCTGTCTCAACTTATCGGAAGTGATCTCACTGGAAAAACTTTTGGATTAAAATAATTTCATAGCTTACAAATAAAGTTGATTTTTAAGAAATTTACATATATTGCTTTTCAAGAGTGTTGCAAATAAAAATACAAAGGAAAACCTTTTTGTGATGAGACTGGAGGGACTTATTTTTAATGTGTTTATGCTAANTAGAGGGACCTATTTTTAATGTGTTTATGCTAAAGTCAAATCCGAATGAAAATACTGTAATGTATTGCTGCGTTAGCACAAAATGTACAGGTTTATTTTTTTAATTTATATACACTATATCAAATTTACCTTTGAAAAAAAATATCAGTTTTTTTTTTTCAGGCTTCTAAGTTATGTTTGAAGCATGTATCTTGGTTGGTTGAACATTTTCAAGTTTTCTTCAACTTTTTATTCCTTCTTGCTGGCTGTACGCAATATTTTTTTTTTTAATTTAAAGCACGTGCGCTTTTAAACTGCACCAGATTTTAAACAAATGCTTATTACCTTGTTTGGGACGTGTTGAAAGGTTACGGTTTTATTTGTAAAATTACTAAAATTTTATCATTTTTAACGTGCCACATTATTTTCTAATAGATGCTTATTTCACATGCTTGTAGAAAGCAATCTACATAAAGAAACCCTAAAACTATGTTATATACGTGAATTGAACACCTCACAAAAAAACCCGCCAATAATGGGAAAAAAAAAGTAAACAAGTTATAGATGTGGACGACAGCATACGTACGCCAATGACATAGCTGACACTGTTGTGGCACCGAAACATGTCTGCCGGTGCTAATGTTGTGGAGAAATGGCCAGCCATTTGGTTTATAAAGTGCTGCATGTCCTCACATCTTTGAATCTTTGATTCCCACAAAAAAAGTTAAGTTTCCATTTTGAACAATTTTTCTTTTATAAAAGCACCGCAATTCTAACGTAAAATAAATACAATTGCTTTATTGCGTCTTTGGCAGAGACCAAGTTTATTTCCATTTTTTGTATGGAATATTTGACTATACAGAATATTCAGAGAAAGTTTTGCGCTGTAGTTTATTGTACAGTGCATTGTTTTATGCAGTCATTTACTCTGAGAATCTACTGTATTGGTACTCAGTACTCATTTTAATGGAAGAATCAACAGTATTGAGGATTCAAAGTATAAAATTGATCCATCCTTAATAAATTTATTTTAATAGGCAGAATTTTTCTAGAAAAGAAAATTATACCCAAAAGTAGAGAGTGGATTAACCAAACCGTAATCAACCAAAATGTCATTTAACACAACACGGACCTATGGGGAAGAAAAGATAACTTCAGCAGTGACTGGACAGGTAGGGCGCTTGGTTCAGCGGTGAGTCAGTCGACATGTTGTCTAGTGGGTGCTCGCTTTACCAATGAGTCAGTCTGGTCGTTACCCTGCCCTCATGTTGACCATTTTGTAGTTAAGTGCGACTTTGAGTGCTGTGACCACANAGTTAAGTGCGACTTTGAGTGCTGTGACCACATTTGTAGTTACAGTAGTTTTTGTGTTAGTTTTTTATTATGTTCTATACAGTGTAGTGTTACACACTACATGCTTTGATATGGCATCTTTAAATAAAAGAAGCAGTAATGTTCTATCAGCTGAACCAAAAGTTTAGATTGGTGTTCTCCCCAGGATCTTTTGAATGGGTGCATCGCGGAGCTGTTTTTGCTGGTTGCCTGGCACCAGTTAATTGATAAGTGATGACTAAACTGAGTGATGCTGGATTTCTCCTAGCCTTGGAGTACCTACTGCTACTAAATTGAAAAAAAAGAAGCATGAGTGATACAATGACTCAACTACCACTAATTGCAGTCATCAAGTGTTGTTCTTATTCCAAGGCGGTAACTGCCTAGCTGTCATTCTTTTAAAGTGGTGTGATATCTCTCTTCCCTTTGATGNTTGTTCTTATTCCAAGGCGGTAACTGCCTAGCTGTCATTCTTTTAAAGTGGTGTGATATCTCTCTTCCCTTTGATGACTTTTACACAAGTCTGTAAAAGATAAACTTGCTAAAGGTTAGCATTGCAGGGGTGGGAAAAGTTGTGTTTTGACTGTAAATGGTGGTTATTATTTATCGTATGGCAATTTAGACACTTAATAAAGGAACAATACATAGACATTAAAAATATTACAAACTTTAAGAGTTACAAACAAACATCAAGTCTATTGATATAATCTATCGATTCTTGAGGTGCCAACAGGAAGTAGACAGGACTACCGTTATAGGACCTTATAGGACATTTTTCAATAATGTGTCTGATGGTTTGATCTTCTCCGCAGTCGCATTGAGGGGATGGTTGCCTGCCCCACTTGTGCAGAAAGTATGCGCATCTGCCATGTTGGGTTCTAATTCTGTTGAGTGTGGACCAGGTTTTGCGCGGTAAATCAAAACCTGGTGGTTGTAAATGGTGGTGCTTAATGGTTATGAAAAGGGTTGAGGGAAAGGCATGGGAACATAGGAAAAAAACCTACGCACAGTACAGGCTTTGTTTCCAAATATGGGAATAAAATTTACTACGTGCTTTTGAAACTCAGAGAATTAGTATGGTTTAGTTAATATTCCATGAAAAGTTTGTATTTTGTGGTGCAGGTGGCAGTGGGTCGTGGTGNCGAGAATTAGTATGGTTTAGTTAATATTCCATGAAAAGTTTGTATTTTGTGGTGCAGGTGGCAGTGGGTCGTGGTGCTGTCGCATAAAGTGACAGGTAAAGATAGCAGTTGTCGCAGTTGTTCAGTGGAAATTAAACATTTGTTCGGCCCAGTGACTCCTAGCATACAGTGTGAAGTTTTATAGATTTTCATCTTGTGACCCTTGGCTAGTACTTAAACATTAATGTATTTAACTTTTATCAATTTTTTGTAACATTTTGTAAATACCAATTTTTAAATTCTAAATTTCTTATGAATTTCTTATTGAGGAATAATTAAACATTTTTTTTTGTCATTTGCGAGAGATTTTTTAAATTTCCCATGTTCAGTCTAAGAACCCAGAAACATTGTGATAAGTGCTACTTTTTGCAATAATTTGTACATTAAATATGTAGCAAATACATGAAATCAAGTTCATCAGTAGTTTTTGTAACGTTACCCCACGTGTGAGTCGTCATATTTGTAATGTTGCAGCCTTGCGTTCGGGCCGCCATATTTGTAACGATGCACGTCAAGGTATTGACGGCTGGAAGTTACCACTCGGTTAGCNGATGCAGCCTTGCGTTAGTTGCCATATTTGTAATGTTGCTGCCTTGCGTTCGGGCCGCCATATTTGTAACGATGCACGTCAAGGTATTGACGGCTGGAAGTTACCACTCGGTTAGCTCAGTGGTAGCATTATGAAACTCTTTAAAAAAAAGCTGCAATTAAATATTAAATAAAGAAGTCAAGTTCCGGTTTATTTTTTCTATACTTTTATTTCTTAATCACTTGGAACAGTTCTCATATGATCTTTAGGTATGCCGGGTACGAACAGGTTCACAGATAAACCAAAAGAGAGCTGTGTCACAGTCGTTTAATAATTCATTTACTCCTCGAAAACTTGCCTCGCAAGAAGAAAATACAAAGACAGGAGGACGTCCGTTCCCTCCTGGCACCCTATTGACCTCCCACACTGGCGGAAAGAATTTATTACAGTTAATGCTTGGCCGAAAAAGAACAAAGTGGAAAGATTTAGCAGTCGCGGGTGCTTGCGCGATTGTGGGTGATATTCGTCACTCATGATGCGTCTTCTTTGGCAGCTTGTTACTTTTTTCTTGCAGGCGAGTATTCGTCCAGGGTTTTTATC
>NQII01001897.1:343008-365044 GCA_002778355.1 Clitarchus hookeri | reverse complement strand
CCCCCATCCCGTCCCTCCATCTTCTTACACCAGAGTGCCATCAACCGTTACCAAATATATGGTCATATCGTGTGTCGCCACGTTCTTACCATGCTATCCGAACTGCATCGTAGTAAAATATATCAACCTTCTAGAACAAAAACTGTTGACTCAGTTCGGAAAGCTTCTATCACTAATGCTGATGCTAACTGAAAACTACGACTTTCGAAACTGCAACCGGATGCCTGATAAACTAACTCCCACTGCTTTAATTTTGAATCCCGATAATATTTTACGAAGCCCCGTTAAATGAAAGAAAATGAACTGCGTATCCCGAAAATTAATATTACTGCGTCATTACAATGTATTAACATTATATAATATTTAGAGCTTTGCCATATGGATTTTTAATCTATGTAAATACAGTAAAACCTCCCATGAATATTCCATTTATTAAAATACTTTGTACAACAAAATATAAATTTGGTCTCTCCATCCGTTCATGAGAACAAAGCGTGTTTAACCATCATGTACCTAAATACATTTCTGAACGTTGCCATAAGCAACCCTCTACAATGAAGTTACCATATATATATTTGATTGTATACTGACATGAAATGCAAGCCAACCCCTATCTTTTCAGCCCTTAACAAAAGTAAATAATGTGATACTGAATGCAAGCCGAATTTTGAACTTCCTGACCACACTATGAGCTGAGGCACAGGGCGAGGTTGTTGATCCTGCGATCATGCCAGAGTTTGCACTTCCTTTGACTGGTTTTGTCAGGGGAAGGATTGGAAAGGGGCGGAAGTGGCAAAAAGTTGTGACAGCTAGTTCCATGCCAAGTGCTGGTAAGGAGAGTAGGACAAAGAAAATTCTGGGCTGCATGTTTTGTGATGGATGCTTCTAAAGGGGATGGGGGTGTTTGGAACAAGAGGTGATATAATGCTAATGTTGGATCATCATGGTAAGGGGGGAAAGAGAGTGGTGGTGTGAAAGGGAGCTTGGGGTGGTGTGGACTGGGCTGGAGCGGCGGAGGGAGGAAGGGAGCAGTGTGATATGTGGAAGAGAGCTGGGGAAGTAAAGAGGGTTGAGTGTTTGAGGAAGGCAGGGCTGGAAGAACCATGAAATAGCATGTCAAAGTACTGGTATTAGCAACCATCTTAACCATTGCATATAATTATGTCATGAAAAAATTTAGTTATTTATGTTTTTACTTTACAGCAGATGCTGTACACTGTCGTAGCATTTGGTCTCTTAAAAACGTGGCTGGTAGATTGTAGATAAGCACAGTGCCATAGTGTCACTTAATTTACATGGAAGCTTTTGAGTGGGTCAGGCCGAGAACCCTGGGTGGCCGTACCGGCTGATTACTGTGGATTTACCCTGGCTTTTAGGGAGCCAGTGTACATTGTTTGCCTGGTCAGGCAGCGGCAATCTGCGTAGGCGTCTGTGGCATGGTTGGCAGTGGATGCTAGCTTACCACCTGTAGACCATCGCTGTAGCTGACCATTTGCAGGCTACCGTAGGCGACTCCGGGTCCTGTGCGGGGGCGGCTGGAGCTGGCTGGTCCTTGGGCTGCTCTGCTTCGGGTGGCAGCGGCGGGCGGCTTTGCTCGGTGAATTGTGCTGGCGAGGCCCAGGGCCACTGGTATTCTGAGCCGGAGGCGGACGACTACTGGACACTGTCTCCTGCCGGTCTTCCGAGATGGCTGGAATAAATGGTTGGTGGGGGACTGAGGAGTGTGGCCCATGCAGTTAGTGGGCGGCTTATGCCTGATCCCGACTGGGATTGGTTACTTGTTACTTGGCAATTGGTTTGCTGTAGGAGCCATATATGCCTTCTTATCGGCCCACTTAGTCCCTCCTCGTTGGGTAACTGGCATGGGGTGAGTAAGGGTCAACGCAGCAAGCAAGGGGCAGGTGACAGAAATTCCCTAGCTAGAGTACACAGATGCAATGACGTCACACCACGTCATGCATATTGCCCCAACCGGTGAAACTCTCGCAGTGAATGGAGCGGGTTAGCTGACTTGGGGTGGTGCTAAAGCTTCGTTTTGAGCTGCTTAGAGGCTACTGGGTCACACCTTGTCAGGCCTGGCACTCCAACTGGCAAATCTCACGTGGTGGATGGAGTTGGTTAGCTGACTTGGGTGGTCCAGTTGCTTTCTCGAGGGAGTGTACCTAGTAGGGGGCTCTACCATACGTGTGCGCCAAGTGCCTTTGCGCACTGGGCTCACAGTATGTGTGGTTGGTGATTTGTGTGGTGTTTTGCAGCGTACGTACTACCCAGTTAAGGGAGCCTACAGTCCTACTCTATTGTTGGAAACTGTTTGTTAAGATGCGGTCACCTGCTGCTCCCTTGGGGGATGGCATTTGTAGGGAGGTTGAGGTGTACAATTACCCTTGAAATCAGAATGCAGTGCATACGGGAGAATAAACACTGTGATGACCCGTACTATCTCCTAGGCATTCGTGGTTTAACCGGCAGAAGTTAAGTTAATAACGGTGAAGGGGACCTGTTAAGCAAAGAGCAAGTCTAGAGTAAAGCAGTCGTGAAGACAATTCAAAGCCTACTTTCATCTAGTATAGTCCTGAAGGGATGGGGGTAAGCATTACCAAGTGGAATGAGGTTGAAGCAAGCTTTGCTGATAGAAGATCTGGCTGAGGCAGAGAGTCCTAGCACAGTCATGGTAGGGCAAGCTGCTGGGTTGCCAAAGCAGAGGAAGCTAATGCGATGACAACTTGATGTCGACTGGCATTCTGGGGACTCGTCCGGCCCCAAATACTGAATGGAGCCTTCCTTCGGTTTCCTTCAGGCCATTTGGACATCTTTGGCTGGCTGGCTCATCCCTTTCTGCGTTCTCTTGACGAGGGTTGGAAGTGGGATAGTTATGTAGGGTGGTATCCGATGCTTGCTTAGGGGCAGGGTGGCTAGGCAGGGGTGCATGATTGACATGCGTATTTAGTATTACTTGCAACGGCGTGTAGTAATCATCTTCAGGATGTAGCAGTCTGGGTTCAATCTCTGGTGTGTGTGCTGAGGCTTCCCACGGGCCGAGTTGAAGTCATAGATTCATACAAGGTGTATTGCCAGCTATGCGTCATGAGGGAAATTCAATAATCATACGTCTTCCTAATAAACCGTTATCACAGAAGGGTATTTGCGATTTCCTTTTGTCACCAATCAATTTCAAAAACACTAACATTGGACTTAGTCTTCTTTTTTCCATTGTAAATGTTGGATGTTTCATGGCCCCTTGCTAAAAAATCTGACTAATATTTCAACAAAATATTAGTATATAGCGATAAACAGACTTCTTATGAATAAAATAATCCCACAGAAGTATAATCTGCAACTGCCTATTTTGCCAAACAAATACAAAAACTGAAACTTTGGACACTACAAACTCTGGTTTCAACTGATTGTATAAACGCACTGAAGGTCACGTCTGTCTGTTATGTCTGATGAAACCCAAGGGATGATCCCATTAAAGAGGGGGTGGATGGGGAAGGAGAGGGCAAGGCCAAAATCGAGGATGTGAGAATGAATGTGGCACTCAAGTGTGATGGACTGGCTGTAAGGAGGAAGCAGCAGTGTATGGAAGACATGCCGTGGTTTCACAGACTAGAGTTGAGTTAATTTGTAGGCTTCCATGCGGCTGACGGCATGTCTAAAAACACTAAGCATATAGTAATCAAAACCAAAAAGAAATCCAAGTGTTAGTGGTGGAGGATGGGTGGTATTAATAGGTATTGGCTAGGAATGGTGGCCTAGGGTGGATAGTATCTATTTTTAGATATGAGCTGGCCTGTACAGTGCTAACAAAAAAAAACACTCTGCAGTGTTCAGAAAAGTGCAACACACATTTTTTCTACATATTTTCCTCAAAATTCTTTTTTCACCCATATTTTTTATGGTTCCTCTAAAGGGAGTCGTTACACAAAGGCGGTTGTTCGCCTTGACCCTTTGTCACAGTGTCCTCTATCTGGGAAGTTGCATATGAAGTGGCTTTAATTGTCTGCACTGTACACAGTAGACCATACCATCCAATGAGGAAGGTTCCCTACGTATGGGAAACATCATTCGCTGTTAAACTATATTCTGTAGCCTAATAAACCTCTGCTGTCAGTAAGATGAAGCACAGACAGCTTTTTGTTGGTGCCGATGTATGACAATACGTCGTATCAATATCAGTACAGTTCCGAACACAAATTTGTTAGTTGCAACACCTAAAATTATAGATTTATCTGTGACTGAAAGTGTTAAATGAAGTCAATATAGAGTTTCTACTGTAGTAAGTTTTTACTGTATGTTATTTAAATGTAAAAAACATAATTACATGCAAAAACCTGTTTCATTTGTTAATAAAGTAATTTTAATTTTTTTGTAATTGTAATTGACTCAGTTTGTCATGGACATTCAATGCACTAGTCATTTCATCACCTCGTAGATGTTTTAATTTACAACATTCTATTTCATCTTATATATGGTTTTCAGTTTCAGGAGGATTATTATAATCTGCTACAAAATAGTAGACCTGTCTAAAAAAATCTATGGATATATGTATTTCTGATTATGTAACTGTTGTAAGCCATGCACAATAATTCGCTACGATTTTATGATGTATGATTTCTGAAGATAATATAACCCATTTGTGATATCAAAATCTTATTTCACACGGTTCTGATAAATTATCAGAGCGTACAGAAGCATTATATGTAGAGACCTAAAAATTTAGCAAACGCAATAATGCAAAAAATATTTCAAATTTTTACATAAAATACTAAAAATTACGATTTTTGAGAATTTTAGCTGTAATTCACGAATAGAACAAAATCCTGTTGTATTTTCGCGAATTATTATTGTTTTATGTCACATAGTTGCTTCTTATGACATATTTTATGTGTTTTTGCATACTAGAATATGAATGCATGCAGAGTTAGCCAGTGGATTTCTTTGATTTATCATCATAAACGAAAACCTGTTTTACTTTCCATCACATGTGTTTACGGCCATAGATAACATGAGCGCAAGTGGTGATGCATCACTTTGAGTGAACATTCTTGTGCACGACCCTGCAATAGGTTATTTGCTAATTACGAAACCCTGCCGTTGTAGTGTTCACAACTACCAAGCACCACGTTATCTATGGAATTCGCGCCAACTAGTTCACTGAGTTTGTTTGCATTTGTAGCATCGTCACGTTTTATCCAACAATTCTTAATTTTTTAATAAAGCAGCGCGGCAGGGAAAAATGTGTTTATATACATGTACCAATATATAATATTATTGTAAATTGAATTATCTTTTATTTTCATCTTGTATTCTTCCAGCTAACTGTATTTTTATCATACATATTCTTGGTACATAGCGGTAAAAAATGAAACGTTTTGAACAAACTAAAATTTTGTCAGCGGGCCTAACAAAAAAAATCTGTTGTTGAAAGTTTTGATAGTTCAAAAACATAAAAATAGATTTCTCCAATATTTTTTTTCTATTCATACAAGGCACTTTTATTAATATTTTTCTAAACAGTGCTTTTATAATTGTGTATAAATTGTTTACATTAGTCTCTTCATGAAACAGTATGCCCTTGCCATTGCATTGTGACCGTTGTTCCAGGTGTCAGGCAGAATACAAAATCTTCAGTAAGAAAATGTGAAATTGTTTTCAATGTTGTCTGTTGATAAAGGAATCTAGTGGTTTCGTCTTAAAAACGTAACTGTATATTTTTCTGGTATAATGTATTCACGGTAACTTCAAGATTTTCTGAAGCCCTGCTAAAGATCTACTTTCCAGCCCATTTCGTNGGTGTTTTTGCAAGGAAATAAACAAGCAATAACACTGCCAATTTTTTTTTTTTTTTTTTACGAAAAAGTGACATGTCTCAAATTATGTATGTCTTTATAAAGAGCACATGAAAAATTGGAGCAATGATCATGCAGAAACCTGCATTTTTGTAGCAAGAAAATAAATGCTATTTTTGACAAAAATTACATATATTAAAAAAAACACATTTTTGAAAAAAAAAATTACTACTTGTTTAGATCTTTAATTATATGGCATGCTAGTGATGCAGTAATTTAATCACTTTCAAAAACATCATAAGTTTTGTGAAGCATGTAAATAAATGTTCTCGGAACGACTATAGATGCCATACACGAAAAAATGATGTAGCTGCCGTACAAGACAAAGACATGTAGTTTGTACGCCCACCACACCACAAGTGCTGCATGTACTACTGAGGTGCCATTTGGTGTGACAATTTGCCATGGTTTCATCATCTCAAGTCACTTAACGTTCGTGAAATACCATTGGCATGGCCATGACAGGTTGTATTTTGTAAACATTGTTATGTTCTATTAAATGTTCTTTTACTTTAGAAAGAAAAAATCTAAATTTATGATGTTACAATAAATTTAATTGTAACATGTTCTTTGGTGTTAATACGTGTATGCCTAAAGTCTTAATCTAAAGTTTATTACAGAGAAAAAAAGATTTTATTGCATAGGTTCTTGTCAGGACCAAAACAGTGGTTTATGTCAAAATATATGTTAATGAGAATTTCATTAAAGTGGTACTTTACTCTATAACACTGGCTACTTTTTATTGGAACATTTAATATTTCTTCTGGAATTGCAGCAATACATTGTATGTTGACAATATGTCGGAGAGCTTATAGGTTACAAACCTCTTGCGGATAGTTGGGGTGGCAGTCGGATCACTATTTAATTCACTACAACGGCCAGTACTGCTAGGCGAGGAAATAAAGGAGAACTCTTTAATAGTTTACATGTAGGGTAGAGGACCACACGAAACCTCAAAAGTTTGAGCACCAAATTGTTCATTTGAGGAGGTTTGTCATGTTTGTCTGTGTACGTTTGGTGCAACACGTGCCCAAAATCTGAATGTGGCAGGTCGGTGCGGATAACTGCGGCGGAGCAGTTCTTGCTGATTTCGACGTGGTGCAGCGCATCGCAACAGCCGCTGCAGTTCTGCATCACGTTGCTCTTCACCGTCCTGAACAGTACAGTTGTGGAGAACGCTCGAAACTCCCACGAGTATTTCCAGCTGCTCTGCCGTCTGATCAACTACGCGGCTGCGGCTTCTTGCCCACTGCCCACTGCTGAGACGTTGCTCAACAACGAGGTTGTCTGGCTCAAGAAGATTAGGGTACTTACCACACTGTCCTCTCAGATATGCAAGTCCTTGCATGAAAAAACAATATGGTTGTGTAAATGTTCAGTATACCAAAACAAAAATGATAAATGACGAACTTTCATCTTTGTTTCGGTAAGACATTCGTTTGCAAAAAGTTGAAAGAAGATTAAAATTGTTCATTTTGATGAATATTTGGGTGTTGAATAAATGTTCATTTAGTGCACCAGCAAAGGAAATTTTTGCCTGTAAACAAACTTGTTTGTTTCGTTATTTTATAACTAAATTATGTACATAAAACGGAAATTTAAATAGTATAGGCAAGAACCCTTTTAGTAAATACTGCATATCCATTTTTTGTTTGGTTTTGCAACAGATTTGTTATAATGAATAACTTGGTAAAATTTATGAAATTCATTAAACTTTCGTTAATACTGAGCTCTTATGAAATTGTTTCTCATTTTAATTTTTAATTTCATGAAAGTTCATAACAGATTTTTGGTTTTTGCTTCATGAGAAAATAGTTATGTTCGCACAACCCTAATATACAATAACGGTTGTTTGGTCCCCTTTTCCATGAACCACTTAGTATGCGATGCTGTTTGTGTTGTCCTATAGTGGGCACATGTAGGTTAGTTGATGGCCATTCTATTTTTGGTTTTGTTTTCAACTTGTGTTATGTTAAGTGCTTAACCCAGTTTTTTTTTAAACCGTCTGAAAATAATTGAATGTGAATTTGTTGTTGCATAATTTTGTGTGCGTTAAAAATTGAGGTATGGCACTATGTAAAAATTTATTGCCATGTATTAGTGTACAAGCCAAAATTGATTTACTTTCATCTGCTTGATGATTTTATTCTTATATATTTTATGGAAATAGGATTAGCATACATGAAATAAAGTTATGAGCATAAATACAGTTTACCAGTGTGTTATTGCCACGTGAATGTGTGCTCATCAGGAAAATGTGAAAGAGACGGGAGACAGCCTGGTGGATGAAGCAGTTCTGGAAGGTCACCTCGGTATTGCCAAGGAGCTACTGGCGTTCATGACATCTGAGAAGAAGTACGATTTGGGCTCCAATGAAAGGAAGGGCATAAACCTTGTCAAGGTCAGTTTATTTTGCACATCTACATCACTTAATGATTATTTTTAATTATATATCGTTGCTGCTGCCAGGCCATTTACCAGATGCGCAAAAAGCCTTTAAATTAGAATTTAGTATGATTTTAACATATCTGATAATAGGGTTATGAAATCTGCAAAATACACGTTATTTATTTGACTGTTTATGTGAATTACTTGTTGCTGAGCTATTGCCAATTATGTCAGTACGTGTAATGCATCAATTCAAAACACAAAGAGGAACATATTGTTACATGGATGTCTAAGAGGCGTATTTGAGTTTGTGAGGCATGGAGGTCTTAATAAATTTAAAATAACTAAATTTGATGTCTAATTAGTTTTGCAGCTAATATTTACAGAATTAAAGTATCTTTCTTCACTATTACTCTTTTATTTAACATTTAGCACAATATTTAATGTATATTTCAAATATAATAAAAATCCTTTTTAATTTTCTCAGTTTGGTTACAGTCAATTAACTCATACTCATCATAACATGTGTACAGACTATTTGTTTCCTCCTTTTGTAATGTCGTTCACTCACGCATCTAGTCCAATAATCCAGCCTGCTAGCCACAGTCTTCACTGCTTGATACTACTGGCAGTCACAGATTTCCCTTCCACTGGTCTCTTCACTTGCTGCTCATCTTCTATCGCTCGGAACTCAACTACTCATTCACTCATCAAATTCTCGGCTCGGAGGCCTGTCTTACCTTTATATTGTTCGCCCAGACCATTTGGAAGTTTCAACGCACCCGAGTCATTCCGAGAGAACGAGGTCAGTAATCCAGAGCATCCTTCAGATAAACACTGTAATCCTATCCGCCGAAGGTCGGGAGCGGTGAGCCGACAGATGTTATTGCGGAAGAATGCCTTCATAATTCAAAATAGTGTTAGGATTATCACTCGACTGTCATTCAAACATCCTTTGACTTGCTGCTGTCGCTTTCATATAACTTCTGTCCTTCACTTCCACACGCTCGCACGAGTTGTGAAGCATCGAGCGCATAACAATATGAAAATGGTAGACACAGAATATATTTGTTAATATATATATAGTATTAAGAAAATACTTCAACTGAACAACTGCTAAATTTTTACTTACATGGTAAAATTATTTTTCCACTTAAATTTACAGATTAGCAACTTTTATCAGATGTGAATGTAATATAGTGGAACCTCGTGGTTACGATCCTGTTTATTCAGTTTTTCCATATCAGTCGTTTTTCTTGGACTTTCCTGACAAGTATCCTATGTAAACGTTGATAAAAAAAACTTATGCTATGGCTTTTAAAGCATTAATTTACCACATCCATTGATCAGATAATCTGTTCGAAAGCCAAAATATATTCGGAACAATTGTTTAATGGTGAAATACAGTGTATTTCCAATGATTTGTTCCCATTATTTACGTTTTACTGTATTTTCCATTGGTATATTCGCCAAAGATTGTGACCATTATTATTTTTTGAACACAATGTAAATACAAAACAACATGGATAATAAACAACTGGTGCTATTGTTAGTATTTTGTTCATCGCGCAAGTGTGTGTGTTATACGGACAGCACTAATTCTTATTACGTCTTTACTGCTTTTGATTATTGACAACACTCGGAAAGCGTAGCATATTTTTATTTTTCTTACAGTTTTACTGCAATCATAAGGTGGGGACATTGAGAACAACTCATACAATGGCAATCTTTGACACTATATTCAACGATCTATGGTCTTGTTATTGTAAATTGAATGGGAATAAGGTTATTGCCGTGGCAGTGTTTTAACGGGCGTGATTATTTATCGGATACCATTAGCTGCGGGTTTGGTTAGAATTGTAAGGGTTTGAAAATACTCTGCAATTAATGATTACCAAAAATTGCTGCAAATAAGCCAGTTGTGGTAATTTTAACAGAGGGATTGAGTATGGCTCGGCTGATAAAGGAACACTCGACGAAAGTATTAGTATAAATAAAAACCAAATTTTGCTCAATGTCAAGAATTGAAGTTCTTAATTTTATGTGAATATTTAATCACAAATTGACTTGAATAAGTTGTTTTTAATAACATATTTTGGTATGTTGGTTTAAACAAGCATGCGTTTTAGGTTAGGCACAATATTTCTCAGGTGTACAATCCAAGTCCGCATCCATTGTTTTCCTGCATACTTAGTTTTTCTTGTTATTCTACTGAAAAACGAATTATAGGGAATCCACTGTAATTATAATTTATTTACAATAGCTAAGGTTTCAAGTAGGCCGCTAGACTACCAAAAATATATAAAAGGACAGGATTTCAAGTACTCACAGTCTAGTACTTGTCAATAGGCGCACACAGACAAAGGACAATACATTTTCCACGCTGTTGCGCTATCGCAACTTGGAACTTGGAACGGGTAATTGAAGCCCGTGCTGTATCGTGCTCCTCCAACGAACACTTCTTGAGAATATGACACCCCTAGGCACGTGTTACCGTGGCAGCAATACACCACCATAAATGAACAAGGGCTATGCAGTGAAACCATTTAATGGGGAAACAATAGCAGCATAAGTAATGTGACAAATGGCTTTCAGTGAAGGGTGAAATCCAGTTTTATACTTTAGAAAACTTGAACATTTTTATTTGATTAACGGCACTGAAAGTGTGAGCCAATTTTACTTCCTGTGGACAAAAAATAATAAATGGAAAACTTAGTGTGCTCTAGAAAATGGGGTGCTAATGTAAGAGTATATGGGTACAAGAGTTTTAGTTATGCATTCAAGGCATAGAATGAAGGAAGTGGTACGGATGACACAAGCACTCATGCCTAACATTACATCATTCCTACATGAAAGGCAAGCATTTTTTACGCTGGTGCTCCGTACTATGCAAATATTGTTGTAAGAGCCCTGTCACTGTGGGTATGAGTAGCTGTGATTCATGTGCGAGGACAGGAGCTGGTGGACGACTTCATCTTCCCTGCGTCGCGCCTGATGCTGCACCTGCAGAGGACGGGCGAGCTGTGTGCAGACCAGGCCATCCCAGTCTGTACCACTCCAAATACCATCAATGCAGCCTTCGACTTGCTGGTGGCCCTGTGCCTTGGTTGTGTGCCCAACATGAAGCTGCTCGTCCACCGCCTGACTGATATGTTCTACTCAGGTAACCTTCCACTTACTATCTCTCATTTATTCAGGTTCTGAATACACAGTGAAACTGCAGTATAAAGACAACTGATGATGGTCAAATAAGTTATCACTATAGTGATTACATTATTAAAAGTAGAGAAAATGCACAAGTACTCACAGGGCGATACTCAAGGGTAGACACAATCAAACAAAAGACGGAAGAACAAATTTTCCACCCGTAACACTCAGTGTTACGGAAATTTACTGTTGAGCACCATTTCATGCAGTGTTATCACACACTCACTTCACAAGCAACCTGTGTTTTCGGAATACTCGTATGCTAATGGAAGCTGCGGGTCTAACGGCTCCCTTTTGCTTGCCAGGTATTTTCAGGCTAGAGCTCCTCCGTTAGCGGCGCAGGCCGCATTCTCTCGGGGGAGGTTGGAAGTGCGGTTTTACTTGTGTGCGGTTTGCGTCTCTCCCGCAAGGTTAGGGTCAGCCCTGTCTGCGTGGTTGGCTCCTGTCACACGCTGGGGTGATTACCGGACACTTTACGTCTGAAATAGTGGCAAAGACGACCTCAGCTGCTGTGTCTTGTGGGTGCCCTTTAGGGGCGTGCTGGCTGGCTCTGGAAGCAAGTGGTTCTGGGTTTAAGCCCTGCTGGGAGTGACGTGACATCGCGGGAAGATGACGTGGAGTCGTATTTAATCATTTTGCCAGTACACGTCACGCATCAATAGTTTAGTTGAAATGAAAAACTTGAATTTCAAACCCTCTGCAATGCATTTGAAGTGCCATGTAAGCGGGAGCGTTGATGCTAGCATCCAAGTGATTATATCTTGTACATAATTACATCTTAAATGGAGGTGATATCTCTTTTGCATTTAGGAAATATAGCAAGTTAGTTATATCATTGTGAGATGAAACTATGCAGTGTGTTTTTAGTATGTATTGTATGAACAAAGGTGTCCCAGTTGTCTTCAAGAGGATGTGTTGTGTGTTTTCATGGCAGACAGGGATGAGCCCCTGGAGGAGTGGGACTACTTGCCGCCCGTGGGGCCTCGTCCCACCAAAGGCTTCGTAGGGCTGAAGAATGCGGGGGCCACCTGCTATATGAACTCGGTCTTACAGCAGCTCTACATGGTGGAAAGCATCCGTTTGGGGCTGCTGGCTGCCGAGGGGGCCACCTCTGACCTGGAGGAGGACTTCAGCGGGGAGGAGCGCCTCGAAGGGGAGGTATGTGTCAATTACAGAAAAGTGGCAAATGTTGGCATGGTACACTTGAGTCCTTATGCAGCCAGTGGCATGTAGAAATAATTGATACAACCACCTAGAAATGCAAGTTCTGTGTTCGAGGTGATAGAAAAGTCCTCCTTGGTTTGGGTAAAAAGAAGGGGTCATCCTTGGTTCGGGGTGAAAGAAAGGGTCCTCCTTGTTTCGGGGCGAAAGATAGGATTCTCTTTGGTTCGGGGTGATAGAAAGCAGCCTTCTTAATTCGAGGCGAAGCGAAAGGTTATCCCTAGTTTGAGGCAAAAAGAAAGGCCCTCCCTAGTTCGGTGCGAAAGAAAGGATTCTCTGTGGACCAGGACAGAATGAAGTGTCCTCTAGTGTTCTGTGCTACTTTTTTCTCTTCCCCCTTTTTACTTACCTCCTTTTTTTCTTCTCTCAACCCTTTTTCCCTCCCATTCCCTTTTTTCTCCATCATATTTTTTCCCCAACCTCTTTTTTTTTTCCCTTCCTTATTTTTCCTTCCCCCCATGTTCCTTTTATTTCCCCCCCTTTTTTATTTCCCTTCACCCCTTTTTATTTCTTCTTCAACTTGATAACCCTCCTTTTTTATTTTCCCTCCCCCTTTTTTCTTTCTGCCCTTTTTTATATTATCTTCCCCTTTATCTTCTTTCACACTTTTTAACTTCTCGCCCCATTTTCTTTCCCCTCTTCTGTTCCCTCTTCCTTTTCCCTCTCCTTGTCCCTCTCTTTTCTCCGTTACCTTTTTCTTATTTTCCTCTCTTTTTTCTTCGCTCGTTCCCTTTTCCTCTTTTTCTTTCCTTTTCCTCATACCCTTCCTTTTTCCTTATTCCTTTCCCTTTTTGTCTTTCCCCTCCCTTTTGCTCTTTGTTCCTTAATTTGGACCTCTTATGTTTCCTTATTCATTTTTTCCCTTTCCTTTTCCCCCTCCATAGGCTCTCATGATCTCGTTACAATCTGCTTCCCTTTTCTTCCATTTCATAGTTTTTGCATTCAATTTTAACCCTTTTTTCCTTTTCCTTTTTTCTTTTCCTTTTTCTCCTTTCCTTTTCCCTCCTTTCCTTTCCCCTCTTTTCCTTTCCCCTCTTCCTTTCCCCTCTTCCTTTCCNCTTTCCTTTTCCCCCTCCATAGGCTCTCATGATCTCGTTACAATCTGCTTCCCTTTTCTTCCATTTCATAGTTTTTTCATTCAATTTTAACCCTTTTTTCCTTTTCCTTTTTTCTTTCCCTTTTTTTCTTTCCCTTTTTTTCTCCTTTCCTTTTCCCTCCTTTCCTTTCCCCTCTTTTCCTTTCCCCTCTTCCTTTCCCCTCTTCCTTTCCNTTTTTTCTCCTTTCCTTTTCCCTCCTTTCCTTTCCCCTCTTTTCCTTTCCCCTCTTCCTTTCCCCTCTTCCTTTCCCCCCTTTCCCTTCCCCCTTCCCTCCCCCTTATTCCTTTGTTCCGTTCCCCCTTTTTTCGTTAACCCCTTTTTTTCCTTTTTTCCTTTCCCTTTATTTCTTTTCCAACTTTTTTCCTTTCCCTCTTTTCCCTTTATTTTCCTTTCTCTTTTTTCCTTTCCCTCCTTTTTTCTTTTTTTTTCATTGTTTTTTCCTTTCCTTCTTTTTTTCCTATCCCTCATTTTCCTTTCCCTTTTTTTTTCCTATCCCTCTTTTTCCTTTCCCTCTTTTTTCCTTTCCCTCTTTTCTTCCTTTCCCTCCCTTTTGTTTAATTTTCCCTCTTTTTTTCTTTTCCCTTTTGTTTAATTTTCCTTCTTTTTTCCTTTCCCTCTTTTTCCTTTCCCTCTTTTTCCTTTCGCTCTTTTTTCTTTTCCCTCGTTTTCCTTTCTCTCTTTTTTTCCTTTCAATTTTTTTTCCTCTTTTTTCTTTTCCTTTTTTTTCTTTCCCTCTTTTTTCTTTTCCTCTTTTCCTTTTCTACTTTTTTTTCTTTCCCTCTGTTTTTCCTGTCCCCCCTTTTTTCTTTCCCCCCCCCCTTTTTTTCTTTTTCTTCCCTTTCCCTTTTTTCCTTCCCCCTTTTCTTCCTTCACTTTTCCTTCTCCCACCCCTCTTTTCCTTTTCCTTTTCACTCATTTTCGTCCTCCTTTTCCTACTTCCCATTCCTTCCCAGTTTCTTCCATCCCCTTTTTCCTTTCCCCATTTTTTCCTTTTCCCGTGTTTCTTTGCCTCCTCTTTTCTTCCTTTCCCCCTTCTCCTTTTTCCATCCTATACCTTTGCAACCAAGTTCAATTAAAATTTTTACATAAACAGCAGATTCAAGTTCTAATAATATGTGCATGGTTTACTAAATATTTTGACAATATGGTGAAATTTTAATGAATAATTAGCTCATTCTATTTGCCAAAAATTCGAGGCCTTATTAATTGTTTTGCAGAAAATACAATTTTCTGTTTATTAGCAGTTATTTTGTCTTCCTTTTCTCTCTTCACTTCTAAACATGTGGAATGGTTTCAAACTTTCTTCGTGAAATTTTTTGTTTTCTTGTAGAAATCATCCGATTTTTGTAAAACATTATCACAAAAACAACTGTAGGATACTTTCAACTGGAAAATAATGTAAATAGACCTCCACTTGCAGATAGAAGTGTGTGTGTGATATGTGGCAAAAGATTGAAAACTATATTTCGAAAAGTATAATATATTTAAGGACTGATAAAAATGTGTAATTAGCATTAGTATTTGTTATGAATGTTCCTGGGACCATGTTACATTTTCAGGTTTTCTCGACTTTCCATCTGTGTTCTATTTAGTGGGTCTCCTCTTTATTGTATGCAACATTTTTACATTGTATTATATTGCTGATTAATTGTAAAATATATATGTGTTATGTTAGTTTTTCTTGTAATTTTGTATTTATTCTATATTGTGACCCGTGACAGTCTACGGACAGGAACACGTCGGCGCCTCAATAGTAGTAGTTTTTAGTTTGTGCTAAATCAGGCACACAAGTAAAAGAGGTTTACAGGTCCTAGCGTGGCGGTGTCTGTAAGATCTGGCGCCTAGCCTTTATGGTACCTTTATAGCGTGTCGGGCAGTTAGGCTGCCATCTACGCACAAAGTCGATTAGTGCTAGTGCTGGTTTGCGATTGGCGGGCCACTGGGTTACCTCCTACTGCCGGTCGACTGGTGCTTGTCGGTGTTGGTCCAATGGCGGGCCTCCTTACCCGGCCGGTTGGTGGCGATNTGCTGGATTGCTTGGCAAGGAGACGTGTACAGCGGCGGCTGTCGGCTGGCAGGTTGTCGGCCCACTGGTGCTGGTTGATCGAGCTGAGTCTTAAGTCGTTGATGCGCTCGATGCCTAGGTCTTAAGGGTAGGCCTAGGTTGAGGATCTCGAAGACTGGGTATACAGCCCCAGGGAGCTTCACCAGGGGACCAAATAGACGACTGGGGGGTAACTGTGAGGTGAGGCCCCAAACATTGAACCTAGCGGCTGGAGGGCGAAATTGGGCGAGGTGGGAAATTTGAAATGTGGCAGAGGGGTTATCTTATGTTTAACCATATGTGTTTTTGTATTTTGTGATGTATTGGTGGGCCAGTTCCCAGCACCACAGTCCCACACTTAAGCAGGTGGTATGGCCCTCACCACTCTGGTTGTATAACAGGAGTCAATCTGACTTCTCCTGTAAATTTACACTTACCCCATCTATAGCTTGTTTGGTGTCTGCTCTATAGCCATTTATTCTCTGACTGAGAGTGTTGCCAATGTACTCTGCATTGTTATGAAAGTACTGTAGCTGGTAGATAAGATTTTCTTTCACACAGTTGTTCTTTCCCTTGGATAGGATAGGTCTGGCAGTTAGTCTGGCGTTGTAGGAGATACAAGATTATTGTATACCACAAGAGCTACAATTTGGGCTGTTGCAAGGTAGAGACCCCCTTTGGGGGTGGTGATATTATGGGCTGTGGCATTTGGGGTTCACCAGTTGGTTTCGAAGGTTGAAGGCTCATTTGGAAGACCAATGTGGGTGATTTCGAGAAGAAATTTTGAGCGAGTGGTGATGAGGCCAGAATTTTGTGTCCATAGCTGAGAATGGTTCAGAGTTTGTCTGTGCCCTCGTACGGGAAAACCGGAGGGATATCAGTGTACTGTTCTTTTTTGAGGATCTGTGTTGGAAGTGTTACACTGAATTTGTTTGTGAACCAGGGATATGGGATAGCCTCAATTAATTCTTTGGCTATTATTGTCACCTTNACATGGACCGGGGGGGGGGGATGGTTATCTCTTACTCTCGCTACTGTGCTTGTCTAGAAACGGTGCTTAAGTACAAGGGTGCTGCCCTACCTCATCCATACAGGGACTGAACTAGGTATAACCAAAAGAAAAGAAAAGGGAGAGTTTACAAATACCTTATAATTTAATATCCGATTATTATGTACATGGAAGTGACTGGCAGGTGTTGTTTCTCCTGATAACTAACAACATATTAACAATGAGAGAAACAATAACTCATGAGACAAATATAGTTGCTAGTTAGACACTAATATCAGGTGGTCGGGGAAGAGTACTTGTGAAGCTAAAGTAGACTACTTTAAAAATTTACATGGTTCTGAACCTGTACAGCACCACTGTTGTGAGTCTCTGTAACCNAAGCTAAAGTAGACTACTTTAAAAATTTACATGGTTCTGAACCTGTACAGCACCACTGTTGTGAGTCTCTGTAACCTTGTTGTTAGCTGGCTATATTGGATCACTGGGCGAAAGGGTCTCGGGTACATACTACAAAGTCTGGAGGTGAACTCTCTGTGGGAGCATGTTTCAGAATGTTAAATATCAGTATCCACTCTACCAGGTGGCAGGGGGACCGCTATACCAACAAAAACAGTATCACTCTATGTACAGTGGAACCACGCTATAACAAGTGTGGCCTATAGCGACACATCCGATGCCTTTCGCTATAGCGATAGGAACATTTGCAAACTCGTATGTTTAAAATGTTTAAACACGTCGTATCACAAGTGACATTCGCCCACTTGCCACGCGCGAGCCAGCCTTTGTTAGCCTGTGTGGCGACACTCGCGTCGGCCGGAGCTATGATAAGAGGAGCAGGCGGGTGTTGTGAGGGATAAGAAAGATGGTATTATAGTGGAGGGGAGAGGTACAAATGGGAGTAGAGCAAGTCGAGGCCAAGAAAATAGTGGTATGCTGGGAAAATTGCAGAAGTGGGGAGGGGAATGATGGCGGCAAGATGCTAGCAGCCTGCCTCTCCTTTTATGCTGTACTGTCTAGGTGGTTGACTACTTTAGTTTAGTTGTTAGATAAAACGGGAATTTTGAATATTGCAGGTTTTTTATATTATTAAAACAAAGTTTTTAAATGCTAAAGTGTGTTATAAAATTGTCTTAGAGATCGCAAGGGCGTGACTCAGGTAAAGATTTGTAATTGAGAAAGTTATTTCATAATCTGTGTTTTTTGTAGTGCAAAAAATGGGAATTTTAATATTGCAGGTTTTAAAAGTATTAAAAATGGATTTTAAATGCCAGAGTTTGTTATAAAAATGTTGTAAATCGTGAAGGCGTGACCCAAGAAAAGTTTTAAAATTTAAAAATTAGTTTTCCATAAACTGTGATTTTAAGTAACTGGTATTTAAAAAATGATTTCACGAGTGATTTTAAGTTGCTGTTTTAATAAGAAATACTATTGAAAGTTTACTAGTATGTTATTTTGTATGTTGAGGGGTTGATTTGGTTAAATTACGCTTATTTCCTCGTGGGTGTTTCACTCTGCAGAGCGAGTAAAAGTTTGTTTTGAAACTTGGTTTTAAAATATTTTAAGTTGCGAAAAGACGCTGAGGGCGTGTAATTAATGATTTAAAACAGTTTGTTTAGTTATTATTCTTTCAATAATCCTTGAAAACAATAATTAGTTTTGAGAAAGAAAGCTTGAAAAAAAAATTATGTGCTGTAAGATGAAAGGTACCCTAAGGTCGTTAAATGACCGCTAATAACTGCTGCGGGCGGCCGGCTTTATTTTTCTTTTACGCGACTTGCTGGTTTTTTTTTTTGCAGTGTTCGAATGTCACCCTTAAAAAAAAAAACATGTCCCCTCTTTCTTTCTTCTCAACCTGAGAGGCCGGCTATCCTCTGCCTTACACGGAATCAAAGAAGGTTTAGAGGAATTTATCGATCGGCAACATGAATGTGAAGGAGTGGTGGGGAAACTTAAACATGTGGAAGCTCTGCTTTGGGGCGTGGCAGATTTGTAAAATGTTTTGGGCGAAGGGAGGAGGGACCGGAACAAGAAGAGGTAGGGGAAAGAGAGAGACAAGGAGTGAAGTAGCGTACTGATTGGTAGGCATCTAACTCCATCCCGCAACTCTAAAATTTGGGCATTCTTTAAACACAGGATCTACAAGGGCAGCCCATAAGAACCTCCTGGTCGGAAGGGCAACACTGTACCTTACACACAGTAAATTTGGGCAAAACACTTTCGTACACTCAAAAAAAAAAAGTTAATTGTGTTCAAACGATAACTCGTTATAGCAATCATTTATTTTGCCATTGTCGACTATCGCTTTAAAGAGGTTCCACTGTATCTGTCAACACTTGACTGCATTATTATTTTGTTATAGCATACGTGTGCTATGCAGAGACGTGTTTCATCCAAACAGGGCTACCAACCCGTGCAGTTGTCACAATAGTCTTGCGCCAACTCCACGATTGCACATGATCAAACAGAAAAGTGCTAAGTTACCAAACATCGTAATACTCAACTGCAGGCATTTTGACCCATATTTCATGCAACAAAGCACCTTTCAAACAGCGCCCAAGAATTCACAAAGTTAGCAAACGGTTGCAACAACCTTCACCGCACCGCCATCCCGCTCACAGGCGTGGACTGATTTCCAAATACCAAACAAGGAAATGCTTGCTCCTCTTTTGTCAGGCGGCATGCGACAGGAAAATAAAATCTTTTAACTGCAAATCAATGCCAAAACTTAAATTTTAAAAATTTCGAATTTTTACGATTTTATTAATGTCACATTATATTACATTCAGTTAATGGCAATTGCGGCTGACGTGAATACAAATTGTAAACAAATGACGATGTCCGCCATAAGTAAACATTACAGTCACACTGCTGTGCTGTAATCTTGAGCAAGGAAACAAGGCTTCATTATTTTTTTATGTAAAATTATTTCTGCAAACATAAATCTATAAACCACAAATAAATCTTCTTTAGATTATCCTTTAAGGTGGCAGATAGTTGTGTTATTTTTACATTGAGCTTCTGCCTAACTTTGTGCAAGTTTCCACATTTTGCTCAGCTTGTTCAAAAATAATGGTACACACAAGTAACTTATTTGTTTAATTTGTGTCGTAAACATCAGCCGTGTTATTGTTTACAGCTGAAAAGCCGTTACGTGTTAGTCCGCATATACTTTCCTCTGTCATTGATGTGCACAATCATGAAAGCAATTAAAACTCAATTCACAAGCCACCTTTTCTCTCACACAGATCAATTTCTAAAAATAATAAGGCTGTAAGAAAAAAAAAACATTAATTTGCATCTCATGAAAGGGTGAATAATAAAGAATCAGGGCTTGATCTCTCCACTCCGTGATAACATGCACAATCACACTAAGATTCCCTCTTCCCCTCCAATGATCAGTGATTGGGGGGGATTGGTCAAACTACTACTCGTGCTGAAAATATTATCTGCCTAACTACTACTACTTGTGATGAAAATATATACTGCCCCACTACTATGTGTGCTAAAAATATTTTCACTTCATCAAAAATCACCTAAAAATACTCTCTTGATATTTTGATCATGCTGAAACCATTACTAGTTTTATTCACCAACTGGCAAATACGGTAATTATAAAATTTAATTTTTGTGAAATTTGTTAACAGTGATTTATTATACTCTTTACTGTCACATCCATATATGCATTAAATATTGTCACCAATTTTCTTTCAGTCCAGTAACTTAGCTAGACTTTTATTTTTGGACTTTATTGTGTATCTAAAATTTTAGCTGATGCATTAGTCTCCAATAATTTCCTTTTTTAGTTTTAGTAGTGTGCGCATGCTTACTTTGTTTTGCAATTTTATTGGTAGAGTAACTTGGACGGGTTGGATCAAGAGTGCAGTGATGAGAAGAGTGGGGCAGAGGAATCTCGTAAGGAGTACAACATCGGTATCTTGAAGCAAGTGCAAGCAATATTTGGTCATTTGGCGTACAGCAAGCTGCAGTATTATGTTCCCCGCGGCCTGTGGAAACATTTCAAGTGAGTTCTAACTAGTAGCATGTAGGTAATGTTACGTGCTGTCGTTTAAGGTACTTCAGTATAAAATTGTTTTCCTTTTAAAGAAGAGTGTTTTCTAGATTAAGTAGTTCTTCATAACGTTTCTCCCAATAATACTATCAGTACTTTACAGCAAATCGTAGATATCATACTGAGATGCATGGTACTGATGGTGTGTTTTTATTGTAAGAAATAGTAGTATCTCTATGTGAACTGTGATACATACAAAATAACAGCAGAATGCATTTCTTAACTCTTTGTTTTTGATATTAAATTTTCCTCAAAGTATAACTTTATTTCATTTTACTCAACAGACCATATAATAAAAAAAAATGAGTAGTCCTAATGGAAATAATTAAGACAGAATAACTAGTGAATTTAATGATGTAGAATAAATAATCAATGGGCACCTTGAGCAATTAAATTTGTCATTGCAAACAACTAGGGATGGGTCGAATAACAAAAAATGTTGATTACGGTCCCGGTGCCGATTCTACAATTTAAATATCGGTTCCAGTATTCTGTTCTATTTTGAATACTTGCCTTTTGTTTGCAACTTTATTAAACCACTGCAGGTAAAATTCATTGAATGTTTTATTTAACCTATGGAAGAATTGAACAATAACAAAGTATGAAGATAAGTTTTAATGTACACAGATAAACTTGTTGTATTAAATTTAACTTGAATTATTGCACATAGGCAGAGAAGTGGACTCAAATGGTTGCTAACACAGTCGTTTATTATACACACGGTTACACTTGACGACACATCGCTACAGATGCTTGCGAAACAAAGCAGCAGGCGACTACCGAGCGTAGGCCATTTTGATACATGAATGTCCATAGAGGTAGCAATCCAACACTCCTCCTCAATTTAAATATATATAATTAAATTGTTAAACTTTCATAAATACATTTCACAATACTTAACTCATATAACATTCAAGTCACTTCTACATTTTTCAAATTTTTCAAATGACAAAGGTTTAGTGAAAATGTTAGCTATGTNTATATAACATTCAAGTCACTTCTACATTTTTCAAATTTTTCAAATGACAAAGGTTTAGTGAAAATGTTAGCTATGTGGTCTTCTGTAGATACATAATTTATATCGAGTAACTTCTTGGCTACACAGTCTTTTAAATAATGTTCTTTAATGTCTATGTGCTTTCCTCTTTTTGA
>NQII01001897.1:305123-340859 GCA_002778355.1 Clitarchus hookeri | reverse complement strand
AAAATAACCTCCAAAAGCATGTCATTAAGCAATGAAACTCTTTAAAAAAAACATAACACTTCAAATGGTGCGTACATTCAATGTGCCGTTTTACGTTTGTTGTACTATAGGACCTTGATGATATACCGCCTCTCGAAACCAAACATTTGCAAATATAGTAAACAGTTTTGCATTCTTGCGTGTTGCTTACGGTACAAAGAAATTCCACAAATCACTTTTTATTCCAGCCATATAATTTGTTTATTGCTGGCACACGTAAATAATTTCACCACTTTCATACCCTAACCTAACACCATCATGTTACTATAGCAACAGCAAACAAACCAACAAAACAAACAAACAAAAAGGCACAGCCAGTTGGGTACTTTAATAAAAACCAATATAAAAAATAGTGATTATTTTAATAAAACCAAATAGTAAAACCTCTATTATTCGTTTTTCATGGAACCTAATGAAAAAAAACTTAGCATGCGGGAAAACTCAACATATGGACCTCTCTCCTCAAAAATCTAACCAAAAAAAAAAACGATTATTTTCATTCTTGGGTATCCTGAGTTGATTGCCTGTAATGAACAGTGAGCATATCTTAAATATTGGATGAAAAAACATATCTCAATCATTTAATATAAGTATTGTATTATAAAATATTGAAATGCACTTAATTTCGAAAATCAGCCGAATGATTACATAAAATTACCTAAATTTCTGCCAGATGTAAAAAAAAAGTGGCAAAAGTCAAACTAACTTTATTAAAAACAATGATATAAAACAGAAACGTGCTAAAAATTATTGAGTTTGACATGAAAAATCCGATTTTTTGAAATTATTTTTTACTTCGCTAAAAATTCCGTTGCCCGCAAAATGTTTTTAAATTTCGCCAAATTAAACAACATTCGCCATCTTGTGTGACAGTTGATAGCACTGCATTACTCTTTTAAAAAGTTACTAGCGTAATTTTATCTTAACAGAATTAATCAGTGAAAACATATTGTTCCCCTTTAATGCTTGTAATTTACATGGTTATTTACCGTACTGACATAAAAAGTATTACTTTTCCATTGTGGAACGAGAGTAAAGTTCAAATCCGTTCCGTCCATTAACAATGTCTGGTTCTGGTCCGTACCACAACCATTAAAAACACGTGTTTTATTTGCGCGAATATTCGTTTGCTGACTTGAAACAAAGAAATGCCTGCAATTATTATGTTTTACCTGTTTTTCGACGTAAGTTATTTAAAAACAAATAGTGATTGAATTATCAAAAATAAATTACGTGATGGTTAACAATTGCAACGTTTCACGACAACTCGTGTATACTAGTATTTGAGGTTAGGGAGTGTCTGTTTACCTGCNTTGCAACGTTTCACGACAACTCGTGTATACTAGTATTTGAGGTTAGGGAGTGTCTGTTTACCTGCTCTTGGCGCTATTCAATTTTGGTAGTACCGGTTTTAAGATAGTTTTTTTCACAGATAAACAATAGTTCCGAATATATTTTGGTTTTCGGACAGAATATCTGATTGATGGATGCGGGTAAATTAATGATTTAAGGGCATAGCATGCGGTTTTTTTAAACATTGTTTACATAGGATATTTGTTGGGACCATCCAAAAAAATCGACATACGGGAAAACGACATAAACGCGAACGCAACAACGAGATTTCACTGTAGTGAGCAAAGCACTCCAATTATGGCAAGTTGAATACATTATCATAATAGATTCTTAGGGAAAAATATCGGTTATAATATTGGCGATTTAAACATGAATTGCGCACAATTCCGATAATTACGATATCGGCCGGTTTCAATATATCGGTACCGGTATCGGCTCAGCCCTAGTTTGCTCCATGGGGCCTGCTAGGTCAGTGTGTATTAATTCCAACAGGTTTTTGGCTCTACTGGTACTGGATTTGANCCTGCTAGGTCAGTGTGTATTAATTCCAACAGGTTTTTGGCTCTACTGGTACTGGATTTGAAGGGAATTCTTGTCGGCTTACCTTCCAAGCATACAATGCACGGATTGGTAGAGTAAGTTATGTCTTTCAAGCCAGTTGACATTTCTGTAATCATTTTCATGTTTTTCCTATTCATATGACCTAGTCTGTGGTGCCATAAAAAATCGTCCTGTACTGAACAAACAATTTCTTGTTTAACTTCGTGTTGATTGTAGGTGTCGACTCGGTATATACCGTTGCTAGGTTTTGCTGTGGCCACAACATTGTTAGTTTCATCAAAAATTTTGGCCCCATTCTGATCGAACCTGATTTTAAAACCATTCTGAATAATTTTATTGACAGACAGTAAATTGATAGAGGCATCTCTTGCATACATAACATCTCTAACTTTCCTTTTTACATGTTTTCCAAAAACATTAAGATGGAGTGAAGCATCTCCCATTGCCTCAACTTTTAGGTTAGTATTATTGGCAACTGTAATTGAACTCTCTTTCTCTATTAAATTAGTGGTAAATATATTCTTGTTATTTGTGATGTGTGTAGAGGCACATGCGTATAAATACCATGATGAATTATCATCATTATCTCCAGACAAACAAGCCCAAAATGTCTTGTCATTTGTATTGCCTTTACTGTCCCAGTTATTTTGTTTATAATTGTTACTAGGCCTTCGACTTCTACAATTAGCTTTTAAATGTCCCAATTTATTACATGTATAACACCGTGGTGGTTCCTTTCTATTTACCTTAGATGATGAATAAAGTACAGTATCATTACTTTTGACCTCATTAGACTTAATGTCTTGCAAAAGTTTCACTTTAATTGAATCTCCCGTTATTTTTATTCCTGAACTCTCTAATCCCATCAACATAGGTTTATATTCCTCGGGTAACCCCGCCAACAATAGGGTACCGATCCACTCATCATTCACGCTGAATCCCATATCATTAAGTTTATGACTGGTTGTAATTATTGTATCACAATAAGATTCCACGGACTTGCAGTTTTCCAGGCGAATTGTAACTAAAGTTCTGAGAAGTCCGACTCTTCTTGTCAGTCCTGAGTCTTCAAATGCACGCTCCAGGCAATCCCATGCTTCCTTGGCATTATTCACATTTTTAATGTGTGAATAATTTATTTTATCCACAGAGAGAATAATTTTTGAGAGTGCCTTCCTATCTTTCGTGCTGTCCTTTTCTTTTCCTTCGACTGCGTCCCACAGGTCGTCTAGTTGAAGATATGCCTTCATGGCAAATTTCCAGTCGCCGTAATTGTCCCGACCTACAAGTTTTTCTACTTGCAAATGATTACTACTTGGGGCCATCTTAACTTGTATTACGACACTCGATGCACGCTTAAAAAAAAAAACCGTTAACCGTCACTGTTTCTGTATNGGCCATCTTAACTTGTATTACGACACTCGATGCACGCTTAAAAAAAAAAACCGTTAACCGTCACTGTTTCTGTATTATCGCACCACCCAAATTACTGGGCCCATAACCACTTGAATTATTGCACATAGGCAGAGAAGTGGACTCAAATGGTTGCTAACACAGTCGTTTATTATACACGCGGTTACACTTGACGACACATCGCTACAGATGCTTGCGAAACAACGCAGCAGGCGACTACCGAGCGTAGGCCATTTTGATACATGAATGTCCATAGAGGTAGCAATCCAACAATTTATTTAAGGTTAGTAAATATGTAAAAAATTATTCTTTTTTACATTAATATGTGGGGATTGTGATATGTTTGGAAAATGCTTTAATTAAATAACTCATTTGATTCACTAATTTGATTCAAAACTACCACATCAGCTCCGAATTGGTGAACGGGATCATCAACTGGCTGGATTTGGCTTGAAGTGAAACAATTATGTATGTCACTGGAGACCCTGAAAGACCATGAACGGGTCTCAAATATTTTTGCCGGGGCAACCAAGTTTTTGTAAACACCTACTTGTAATGAAATTTGCTTGGCTGCCTAAATCTAGAAGCACTTTAACTNGGGGCAACCAAGTTTTTGTAAACACCTACTTGTAATGAAATTTGCTTGGCTGCCTAAATCTAGAAGCACTTTAACTAACTCTGTAACTATTACCAGTTTTATCTTTTGCACCAACAAGAGCTGTTGCCAACAAAACAAATGATGTATCTGNTTAACTCTGTAACTATTACCAGTTTTATCTTTTGCACCAACAAGAGCTGTTGCCAACAAAACAAATGATGTATCTGCCAAGCCTGTGTGTGCAAAAGCAGGAGTCAAGCTATTTGCGCTGCCTGATATTCCTTGAGTTTCGTAGGGAATGTCCTTGTCAAAATGTAACCGGGAATGATGTCTCAAGTTACACTGGTGGCAGTTCGTCTTTGAGGGGCAGTTCAATTTATGTGATGTACTGAGGCAATTGATACAAAGGTTATAGCCTTTTATCTTTTAAAACTGTTGTCTCTGCGAAATATCAGAAAACTAAACATTTAGACAATGTGTGAGAGCCTTAACACAGTTCACACTGTTGTGATACCTCTTCTGCACTAGCTACCAATGACTGTGTGACATGTGAACGAGTAGATTTCGGTAAATTATAGTACTTCTGCCCTTCAGCCAAAGTAATAACTGAGCGAGTTTGGGCAATGTTGTTGGATCGACAATAGTGAGCTCCATTCCTTTCTAAGGTTCAGATCCACCTTCCCTTCAAACAGATGTAACAAAAGTGGGTCCCAAATATCAACTGACACATTTGAAACCTTTTATGCAGTTGTGTGTTCATGAATTGTGGCTAACAACTGCAGGAGACTTGAAGGGTTACTTGAGGTTATGTGAGATGCATTAACAAGTGCATCAATATGATGAGAGACAAGAAGACGTCTATTGTTGTACCGTTTCTCAAGTAAGGTCCAAGCTACCTCATAGTTAGTTAGCAAGGTGGAGTGGAAGATACTGTATTAATGACAGTTGTTCCCCTAACACTTAAGACTTCAAATACGACAATTTATCCACATTGCTTAACGAACAGTTTTGAGCAACTAATATATCGTATAAATTAGCAAAGTTTTGCCACTTCCCAATATCACCACTGAATGTTGGCAGTGATTAAGCACTTTTCTCGATGTAGACCCCAATAACGGGTGTTTTTTCTCCACAGATGACTGAGACAAGGACTCTGCCGACAATGGCAATTGTGTTGTAATACAAATCATCCAGATGTTTACGATGAACGTCTAGATCAAGGTCGTCAATTTCTCCTACAATTGCTAAAATGGTTAACTAATCTTCATCAAAACTTTTGTGTATGTTTTCCATGTCCCGGCATGTGGCCTGGAATAATTTAATCTGCGAAGGGTCTTTTAGTGCCTTTTAGCGGATGGCCAAAGCATATTTATCATTTACACACATTAATTTGTAAATTGTGCATCGCAGAAAAGATTACAGACCTTGCATCGCCAAAGATACAAGTATTATATAAAATTAAACCAAAGAGAAAAATACTATACTATTGTGCCTTGCGCAATCCTAACATACATTACATTGAAGTATTGCCTTGTCAACTACATAAATAAACATAACATTTAGATAACCAAAACAAAGCGTAGCTATCCTGCAGAGGTGTTAAATGAAACGGGCCTAATTGAAATAAAATTTACGTCTTAAGTGATAATGTAACGCTTAGTACATACAACCTCAACATAAATACTCAAAAATTGTAAGAATTTTGAAAAGAGCCAGTTTGTCACATTATATGTAGACAGTTTACTGTAAAATGAGCACTTTGGAAAGCCCTTTGTATTTTCTTCCGTTTGCATATCCTTCCGCCTTACGTTAATATAAATATTAAAATGCAATTTAATTGAATGTTTACATAACTACATAAGTCTGCTGCGTTTCACTCAATAAATTAAAATAGCACCACATAATCACTTACGGTGAACAACATAATCATATATTACACACAGTACCATAAAATTAAAGGAAGAACTTGTATGTATAATTGTTTTGAAGCAATGTGTGATTTTAATTTTGGCCGAATACCGCAGAAATAACATTTGCCCATGGTAGCAACACGACTTAATGTTGATTAACCTGTTTCTCAAACTTAGTGATGCAATAAAGAACCCTCTTACTGTCTAAAATGCAACAAACATTAAAAAGGTTTGAAAATGTTATGGCAATTTTTGCATAATTATGCTAGAATACGGTGAACATACAAAGCAGTCACAGAAGTGGTAATGTTATGTTTTTGTAGTGTTGTAAAAATGTTTAAAGCACATTAGACAACATAAAAAAGTCAAATATTTTTGTATTATTTTAGATACAATAAATGCTATATTTTTGATTGTGTGTCGTTGATGGTAGTTAAACGAAAAGCCATATGTACACCTGCTATATTTGTTATTGTTTCTGTTGTGTAATTTCATGTTAATGAAGTAGGTATACTATTTTCGTGTTGTGGCAGTGTTATTACTCAGTATTGTTACATTTTGCTTTAATTTGCTTGTGCAAAAATTTGTGGTTCTAGCTATATTTAATTTCGAAATTTAATCCAATGACTTAAGCCCTAGTCTTTAAACTGTAATTTCAGAATAGTTGAAATTTTTTTATTTATATCTTAAAATTAACATTTGTTTACACAGTTTTGATTAAAAATATTCCATTTCTATCTTTCAGTAAAAGAATTAATACATAGTTAAATATCTTGCCTAGGGATATGTGCCGATGTATGCTTTCATTTTGATATTTGCAAGGAGAGTACTGTATAAATCATCTAATTTAAGTTGGTCACTTAGCATTCTGTGTAGTTATGCTAGTATAGTTAATATTAAGGACTCTCTCTGCCTGCCTTATGCTTGAACTGCATTGAAGAAATTTGATAGAAAACAAATGATTCAAAAACAGTTGGATTAGTAGTGTTTTTACATGGAAGTTATTTAAGAATCATTTTTTTTACCAAAAGACAACTTCCAAGCTATTATTTAAACTTAAAATATTATTTTTTGGGCTTGAAAACTAGTGCTGGGCCGATACCCTCGATACTGATACTTTGTTGCAGATACCACAGATGCCAGATACCGATGCCCATTACAATATTTATTGTGAAAGAATCCAAACTTAATTCGCTATTTATAAATAAAGCAATTTACTTACTAAGTGTACAGACATAAAATTTTCTGTAGGTCTACTTACAGTTGTGATGTTCTTGAGATTTGGACAGTTTTAACCAATTCTAAGATGCACAATTAAAGTACCTACAAAGANCTTACAGTTGTGATGTTCTTGAGATTTGGACAGTTTTAACCAATTCTAAGATGCACAATTAAAGTACCTACAAAGAAATGGTTTTTTCACATAAAAAAATTTCGCACAAAAATTACAAGTAAAAATGAAACGCACATAATTTTTGTCACATTTGAACTTTTAGAGAGAGAAAATGGGACTTTACTGTTCTCATTAGCCTTTTTNATGGTTTTTTCACATAAAAAAATTTCGCACAAAAATTACAAGTAAAAATGAAACGCACATAATTTTTGTCACATTTGAACTTTTAGAGAGAGAAAATGGGACTTTACTGTTCTCATTAGCCTTTTTTTAAGAGAGACTAGTGTGTTCATTGCTAAATTTTGACTGTAACATGTTTATATTTTTATTCAGGACCAGTTGATGTAGTTTTGATCGAGTGAACTTCTTTTCTTGGAGTATACCAGACCAGGTGCACTGAACGGTCTCTCTGAAGCCACATAACCAGATGGTTGTGACAAGTGTTTTTGCACAGCTTTGCATAGTCTTGTGTGTGGTGCAGTCAGTCAATACTTAAAGGGGTCGGAATTTACAGTAGCAAGAGGCTCTGCCAAATTCATTTTGACTTCGGTTTGTGGAGAGTGGCAATTTGGTGATGATNTTGGAGTATACCAGACCAGGTGCACTGAACGGTCTCTCTGAAGCCACATAACCAGATGGTTGTGACAAGTGTTTTTACACAGCTTTGCATAGTCTTGTGTGTGGTGCAGTCAGTCAATACTTAAAGGGGTCAGAATTTACAGTAGCAAGAGGCTCTGCCAAATTCATTTTGACTTTGGTTTGTGGAGAGTGGCAATTTGGTGATGATGGTAGTATGGTTTTATTGATAATATTGGCATAAATACAATGCATGGTATTTATGTTTAATTTAATTTTTTTTATTCCAACGTCCTCTGTAGTTGCAGTGGCTGATGATGCTGAGGGGTAGTTTTCAATTTCTTTTATTAAATGCTAAGTTAATTCTTTTTGAACCTAGGGTCCAGTAATGTTGAAATGGCATATGTCTTACTATTTTCCAAGTCTTTGAAACTAGTTTCTAATGAGTGAATCATGTCTTTCTGGAATCCTTTTAGTCCTGTTTGTTGTTGTGCAAGTGAAGTTATTTCATCTTGGTTTCCATTCACTATGGCGATAACTTCAGCTACAGTGACACATTCATTACTAATGTTCAGAGTTGCTAGGTAGAAAGTTTTAAACATGTTCACAGCTTGCTCAAGGGGAGACCATTCATTGGATGACACTTCTTTATTTAATTGTGATTCAGGAAGAAGCCATTTATTAGTACGCCGTTGAACTAGCAAGTGATCAGACATGAGGTACGTGCTGTTCCATCGTGTTGGTTCGTCCTGAACCAAGTGGAGGAGGGGCATGTTATTACTTTCCTGAACATTCTTCAATAATTTTGAAGCCGAAACTGAATACCTAAAGTGTCCAACCATTTGTGTGGCTTTTGCACAGGCATCTGCAATGCTCTTTTGGCCAAGAAAATTTTTTTTTTATGACAAGCTGCTGTGTATGTGGAGTACAAGTAATGTGGTTCAGATTGCCTGGGGAAATAGCACTTACTGTATTGGCAGCATTGTCTGTGAGAGCAGCATGTACTTTTTCATTCAGTCCCCACTGTTGAAATGATTCGCTCGAAACTGTGGAAATACTTTGTGAGCAGTATGTTTAGGCAGTGTAAAAGAGATCACATCCTTGCACAATGATTTGTGTGCAAAATTGGCATCCATAAAATGAGCTGTCAGTGACATGTAATCATCACACACATTTGTGGACCACATATCTGTTGTCATGCTAATGTGCTCTATGGCTTAAGTAGTGTCTCTAACCTTAGGTTGCACTCTGGTCAAGGTATGGAATAATTTTCCTGGAAAATGTGGTTCTGTCTGGAATTGTATAACGAGGTTCTCAATAAGAAATGAGGTCACATAACCCTTCACTTTCCACGATTCTGAAAGGCAACAAATTGCTGCAAATCATTTTACCAATCAGCTCAGTAATATAATGGCCTTTGAGCTCAAAGGTGACAGAGGCTGTTGTTTTTGGAACATGTATTTTATGTTATGGATGGCAGGTTGATAAATAGGTATTGTTGAAGATGACTAGGACATAGAAGGGTCATTTTCACTTTCAAAGTACACAGTATCTTTGAGGTTAGACTCACGATCATCCAAATTATTTAGAAGGGTGGCAGAGCTTGATAGAGTTGTAGTGGGTGGTCTGTCTTTGCCCAACTGCATGGCTTTAACTTGGCTTCTATGGATGGAATCTAAATGCTTCTTTAAATTTGATGTTATGAACCATCTTGATTTAAAGTACCGTATTTTATCGCATATAAGTAGCATTCTTTATGTAAAAAATTTTTATTGGAAACTAGGGGTGCGACCTATAAGTGAGAAAACCTCCAACCCCGCACTGACTTTTCATTTACTCCGAATTCACGGCCCGCGGCTTGATTTCTAAACTCTTCAGCAAACAAAATCACTTTCATTTTGAAACCTGCGGTGTAGGTATTTTGCATTTCCATCATGAAAGTCTGTCACTTATTCACTGCCACAACATCAAAACAACACTACGTGCGGTGCAAAGATGATGTAAGAGAATGACCTGTAAGTCAAGACAAACATTTGGTACCCAGGAACCAGCGCTAATGTGCTGCTATCTTTGTACATACCACAGAAAGCTTTCGAGAATAAGCTATTGTCAGTTATTATATGGCAAAAATCAATTCCTTTTAGTTCATTTGATTCTTTTAAAATTTCCTTTTCTCTTAAGGATTGCGAAGGGAATTACGTAACGGAAATATTCAAATGCCTTTTGATATTTAGCACGTTTATTTAAAACTTTCAAAAATAAACTGCAGAAATAATGGTTAGGTTTTTGCTTTTAACATATATTGTTAGAAATACCTGAAATATATAAAAAAAAAAGTTCTATAAAAAATTTTCTGGTAAAAATATCATTTCAAATTAAATTATATGTTTAAAAGTTATTTCTTTTTTTCCAATAAATTTATAAACTCCGGCAGTCAAGGCTGCGTCTCGAGCACTATATCTGTACATTCCAAACAAACTACATCCAACAAATATGCTGCGCACTGTCACTGCGCTGTAGGCCTGTAGTTACGCTTGGCAACACTGCTTGCTTGCAAGGACACAGCCAGCTGCCACACGACCTTTGCCAAGCAGCGCACGTAGTCGGTAGACACCGCGTCCGGTACAACATGTGGATGTACAACCACAACAATGAGCGTAACCTTTAATTGATAAATATTATTTTTTTTAACAGCCTTTGAAAATAATGGTGCAACCTATAAGCGCAGGTAATTTATATGCTATAAAATACGGTATTCACACCACTATTATTCGTGCCTTGCAGTTATAAAAAAACAATTTGGCAACAACAACAAATAGTTGCCATGATTGCCACCAATACAAGTGCACACGCGGTAAATTTCTTCATGTATATTCTGCCGTGATTGTAATGATCAGCAAAGAACAAACAAAATGGTGTCATGATCACACTAGTGTGCACATTTTCTTGTTATGTAACATGATCTGTGACTGAACACGAGTGGAAGTTGTGGTCATGGGTGCACAATCTGAATAAACTGTTGAATAATCACGCTACAGGAAGTTAAGCACTACTAGCACTTTATTGACTCTATGATCGAGTGTTGGCGTTATCGAATACTTTTACGCTTTGATATAGATAGTTATGAACTGTAAGCATTGCAAAGTCTTTAAATAAACTTTCAAATTTATAAAATTTTGTTTTCTTTTACGTACTTAATTTTTTTTAAAATTATACAGCATGATTTCCACGAGGTAGGTAAGGTAAACTGCGGTATCTACGCAGAGTATCTGCATTTACTTTGTCAGATTCTTAAGATACTGATACTATAAATATCGGCAGATACTGTGGTANTTATTTAAAACTTTCAAAAATAAACTGCAGAAATAATGGTTAGGTTTTTGCTTTTAACATATATTGTTAGAAATACTTGAAATATATAAAAAGAAAGTTCAATAAAAAATTTTCTGGTAAAAATATCACTTCAAATTAAATTATATGTTTAAAAGTTATTTCTTTTTTCCAATAAATTTATAAACTCCAGCAGTCAAGGCTGCGTCTCGAGCACTATATCTGTACATTCCAAACAAACTACATCCAACAAATATGCGGTGCACTGTCACTGCGCTGTAGGCCTGTAGTTACGCTTGGCAACACTGCTTGCTTGCAAGGACACAGCTGCCACACGACCTTTGCCAAGGTCGCGTGCATCAGCCATCTGTGGCGCAGGCCATGTTGTACAGGATGTACAACCACAACAATGAGCGCAACTTTAATTGATAAATATTATTTTTTTTAACAGCGTTTGAAAATAATGGTGCAACCTATAAGCGCAGGTAATTTATATGCTATAAAATACCGTATCCACACCACTATTATTCGTGCCTTGCAGTTATAAAAAAACAATTTGGCAACAACAACAAATAGTTGCCATGATTGCCACCAATCAAGTACACACACTGTAAATTTCTTGATGTATATTCTGCCGTGATTGTAATGATCAGCAAAGAACAAACAAAATGGTGTCATGATCACACTAGTGTGCACATTTTCTTAGTTATGTAACATGATCTGTGACAACACGAGTGGAAGTTGTGGTCATGGGTGCACAATCTGAATAAACTGTTGAATAATNATTTTCTTGTTATGTAACATGATCTGTGACTGAACACGAGTGGAAGTTGTGGTCATGGGTGCACAATCTGAATAAACTGTTGAATAATCACGCTACAGGAAGTTAAGCACTACTAGCACTTTATTGACTCTATGATCGAGTGTTGGCGTTATCGAATACTTTTACGCTTTGATATAGATAGTTATGAACTGTAAGCATTGCAAAGTCTTTAAATAAACTTTCAAATTTATAAAATTTTGTTTTCTTTTACGTTAACGTGAAAGATATTTCGCTATCTAATGTATTGTATTAGTTTCTGCCGTGATTTAAATGAAGTTGTGGGTTTGGAAATGTGCTGCTACCATATAAACAAAGAGTTTTGCGAATAAGTACTTAATTTTTTTAAAAATTATAAAGCATGATTTCCACAAGGTAGGTAAGGTAAACTGCGGTATTTACGCAGAGTATCTGCATTTACTTTGTCAGATTCTTAAGATACTGATACTATAAATATCGGCAGATACTGTGGTATCTGCACCGGCATCGTCCCAGCACTAATGAAAACTGCCCAAACAGGTGTTTTCAGAAAGCGGTTTTAGCTCCAAAATGTTCTGTACAGAAAGTTCCGAATTGTCTTTAGACATGTGTTATAATTAAATCTTTGTTAGCATGCTATAAAAACATAGGGTCACAACTTAGTCATACTCAGTTGAGTCACTGATAGAAAGTCTGCACTCCAGTTGAGCACCTTGCACATAGAGGTGATGGGGCAAGTGGTGCCTGAGCAAGAATCAACTTAAGAGCTCATACTTCTCAGGGTCTTGAATGCGCAAAATAGTTGCAGGCAGGTGGAACCCTTGAGTGTTGGAAGTGGCAAGGAGAGAAGGGGTGTTCAGAGCATGTGTTTGTGCATGTAGATTGCAGGGGGAGCCGGTGAACCTTCGTGAGCAGCAGGATGCAGTGGAATTTTTCATGAGCCTCGTGGAGAGTATAGACGAGGCTCTGAAGGCACTGGGGCAGGAGCAGATCATGAGCAAGATTCTTGGTGGCTCCTACTCCGACCAGAAGATCTGCAAAGGCTGTCCACATAGGTACACAAGTTACTCCCCTAGTTTAAGTTGTCACGGGGCAGTGCATTGAACTAGTTGCACCATTTGATAGTGTCATGTTGAATATGCTGTAATTTACGGTATTGTATTTAATAGCAATTGACTTGGAAATTTCAATGCTCTGAAACAGCAAGTAGTTGTATTCAGAAACTGTAAATTATGCAAGGCAAAATATTGAATCCACCCTAGTATCTAAAATGTCTTAGTTAATGTGAGTAATGTGTGTTTCCAGTCATGCACCTTCTTATACTGTATTGTCTACCAACCATTACCTTTTAATTCTGTTTGGGGATTACTTCCCACGAAAGTAATGTCTAGCACCATATTTAATTACATAATGGCCACCATCACATAATGGGGGCACCATAATTTTTAAAGTCCCAAAAAGAGTAAACATTTTACAGTTTAAAAGTTATCATTTCAGCTTTACAGTGGAGACAGAACTGTGTATGAATGTGCCCTGCTCTGGATGCCGCTAGACAAACAAATTCATGGTTAGGGTTATTCCATCCGCCTCTCTTTCACAAAGTGTACATGGGACAAGTTTTACGGGTGACTGACGACATCATGGTCGGGCAAGGTTTTGTGTGTTGGTCAGAGACACTGGCGGTATGTTTGGCTGACTACTGGCTGCTAACCGGACCTCGGCTGATGTATAGGCTAGGGCGCGTGGCTTTATTGCACGGCACAAAGTCGGCTGTGGGCTTGGCTGTCCTTCGTATTACTGGTTGGCACACAGCCACTGGTTTACCTGTTTTGGGCATGGCCCGGGGTATCTCCTGACTCGGTCGCTGTCGCTGCTGGAGCCGGGCAGAGGTGGTGCTGCGACTGGTGGTGCTGAAGGGTGCCAGCGGAGGACTGCTGGTCCTGGTGCTCCGGAACCATGGGTTTGTTATCCCCAGTGGCATGTGACATCTGTGACGGAAGTCGGTGATGACTGGATGCATCTGGTCGGTGGTCTTAAATGGTGGGACTAATAAGACGGGGGAGGGTGCTGGGAGGTGAGGCCTCTCCAACTGTCGGGTGGCTTGAGCCCGTTCCTGGGGGGTTATTTTGCAAAGTGCAGTTGGGGCTTGTTTACAGCTCTCGTTGGATTCAGAGGCAGAAGCTACCTTCCTAGCTTGCCACTTCGCACCACACCTATGGATGTACGGGGAGGTAGCAACCCAGACTAGCACGTTGCACCACGCTATGGATATGTTGGGAAGACAGACAATGAGCCACAGAGCAGTGATAAATGGTGGCGCACGTGACTTATTTCACATAGAGTTACTAGACGTTTGGATAAACAACCAGTGTCCGGGCTCGAGAACAATGCGAACTGTATTTTAATGAAAAAATTTTGAGTTGTGGCGTACCGATATGAAAACAAAGCCGAAGTGGTCTTGCACATTCTGGCAGCGCCGCTCCATACAAATTGCGTCACCATCGACAGTGTTGCTACAACATGGCAGGAAATTTAAACTAGTTCAAACAGACCCATGGCTCAAACAACCAGTTATGATTGTTGCTGTTAATCGTAGGTGATGGGACTGAAATATACTTTGATCAACAATACATCTGATAAACGATGCAAGCGAGTAGCTTTATTATTGTTGATGTAGGAGTTTTGCTGCCATGACCACTGGAAATTAACTTTGGATACGGTTTATCAGTACATGCGTTTTCAGTAAGAGAGTCAACTGTATCTCTGAGCATCAGTCCAGTGTACCAGAAGATAACTGAAAATTAAGTTATTTCTCCCCACTGGCATGGCTTGTAAGGGGTAGAAGCAAAGTAGGGTGTGCAAATGCAACTTATTTTCTCACGAGGGCTGGTATGATTGTGGATGGAAGGGGGGGTGATACCAAAACGAAAATGAAAAACGTTTTTATAAGAGCTCAGTCTTAATGAAAGTTTAACGAATTTCATAACATTGGGCAAGTTATTTATTACAACAAATTCGTTGAAAAACCAAACCAAAAAATGTAAGATATAGCATTTACCACAGTAGTTCTTGCCTACATTAAAATTCCCATTGTACTGCACACTGTTTACCGCTTTGTAAGCAAACATTTTTAATCAATTTGAATCTTCCAAAATCACGCCTCGGCTTAAAATGGGATGGGCAGTATTACACTCAGTTTTGACCAAGTTTATATAGGACAAGCTAATAAAATGGACAGTNCTCAGTTTCGACCAAGTTTATATAGGACAAGCTAATAAAATGGACAGTATCAATTTACCATTACCATTGCAGCCCTACTACTAATATAATAAAGTGGTCCCAGTTCATAAAAACTTGCAGTTTTTTTTGTCAAGCGCACCCTCTTAACGCTTGGTTGGGTCTGACCAACAAGGTCAGGGCGGCAGTCATTGTGTATATGTGCCTGGTCTGCTATTGTACGGTGCTTATCTACAATCTACCAGTCCCGTTTTTAAAAGACCCGCTACCACATTGTACAGCATCNCCAGTCCCGTTTTTAAAAGACCCGCTACCACATTGTACAGCATCTGCTGTAAAGTAAAAACACAAATAACTAAGTTTTTAAGTGACTTAATTATGTGTAATGGTTAAGATGGTTTGTAATACTAGTACTTTGAGATGCTATTTCGTGGTTCTTCCAGCCCTGCTTTTCCTCCAGCCCTCAACCCCTTATTTCCTCAGCTCCCTTCCACTTTCTCTTTGCTCCCCTCCCCTACTTTGCTTATCCTCCCACACCCTAGCCACACCTACAATGCTCTGCTCCCTTCCTCCCTACTGCCAGGCCCACACCACTCCAAGCTCCCTTTCGCACCACTCTTTTTCTCCCTCACCACCCCCACGCCATCCATCGCACCTGCACCATCATCTGCATTCTCACTCTCTTGCCCCTAACACCCACTCCCTTTAGAAGCATCTGGCACCTGGTTCATTGTTCTTTGTATGAAAGAGATTTCATTTCAGGTATGAGGTTTGTGGTGTATGATGTAGATGTGCTGTGTGCAGCATGTGAAAGGTAACTATACTGGATAATGAAAATATAATAATATTTTCTTTGTCNGATGTAGATGTGCTGTGTGCAGCATGTGAAAGGTAACTATACTGGATAATGAAAATATAATAATATTTTCTTTGTCATTGCAGGTATTCAAAAGAGGAACCCTTTAGTGTTATCAGTGTGGACATTCGCAACCAAAGCAACTTGCTGGACTCCCTGGAACAGTACGTAAAGGGGGAGCTGTTGGAAGGGGCGGATGCTTACCATTGTGAAAAGTGTAACAAGAAAGTAGTGACTGTGAAGCGGTTGTGTGTTAAAAAGTTACCTCCCATACTANTTACCATTGTGAAAAGTGTAACAAGAAAGTAGTGACTGTGAAGCGGTTGTGTGTTAAAAAGTTACCTCCCATACTAGCCATCCAACTCAAGAGGTTCGAGTATGACTTTGAAAGAGTTTGTGCCATCAAGTTCAATGACTATTTTGAGTTCCCTCGGGACTTGGACATGGATCCATACACAGGTAGAGAGCGTGAGAAACGTGCATTTTTGTTATCTTTTTTAGAAGTTTCTTTGCCAAGTAAGTGCTTCTGATCTCCTCTATTATCAAATTGAAGAATTGTCGAAAAAATTTTAGGGATGTTGTGAAAGTGTTGTGAACTTCTACCAAGGTAAGTGTTCAGCCATACAGTGCTTTAAATATGTTGCTTTGAAATTTTAATGTGTAACTGTTGTTTGGAATTGAATAATTTACCGTTCCTGCACTGCTGACTACATAAAGTACAGTAGAACCCCCATTTTTCGAGGCCACCATTTCTGATCTAATGTGCCCCCCCCCTTATAATACCCCCAAAATTGCATTTAAAAAACATTTTTCATGTTAAGTCAACTTTAATCGTCTCTAATCGCAAACATAACATGTTTTTAAAAGGAAATAATTAGTTTCAATAGACAGATGTCTTCCGAATCTTGTACAGTGAAACTTCCCCTGATGGACACTTCTTATTAATGGACATTTTATAAATCACCGGCGGAAAAACCATAGACTCTTGATGCCCTTAGTAACCAACTTGAACTATGGTCCGGAATCGAAGCCTTGCAAGGCATCGGTAGTCCATGCCGAAAGAGAATAAACTAGACGTAGCCGTCCATACTGCAACAATGTGGGCCCCACCCCCGTTCTACCTCCAGTGGCACTGACTGTGCTTGAATGCTGCAGCTTCATCCAGGAGCAGATTGTGTGGCTAGGATGACAACACTGCAAACCTTCAGAGGACCTCCAGACACAGTGATTCAAATGATGTGATTTATTTTAAAATTTATCATTTAAGGTGGGCAGAAAAAGGTATTGTTTACTGAAAGCATTTACATTGGTTGTCGTATATGATATGGCTTTTCACATCAGCATTCCAAATTTTTACACTGAATTCTTAATTATTTGGGTAGTTCATTACTTTGTAAAGTACCAATGTTCACATTTGTATCACTTCTCACAAAAAGTATGCTATAAAATTTGAATTTGTGGCTTCAGAAAAAGTGACAATGCATAGGANATTTGTATCACTTCTCACAAAAAGTATGCTATAAAATTTGAATTTGTGGCTTCAGAAAAAGTGACAATGCATAGGAAAGTGTAAGAGAGGAATTGACACTTAGTTAGTTTTAAGTGAAACTAAGTAAAAATACTCTTGAACGTCGGTAGGTGGTGTGAAAATGTTTTTACAGATATATTTGTAATAGTTTCTATTGTTCNTTAAAAATACTCTTGAACGTCGGTAGGTGGTGTGAAAATGTTTTTACAGATATATTTGTAATAGTTTCTATTGTTCGATTAGTAGGTTTGGAAAATTCTTGGGGATAAGCGATGCATTGTGATTGTGCTGGTGCAGGTATTTTGGTAACTGCAAGCGTGTATGTGAATGCACTCTTGTTCGAAAGCTAACATGCTGTAATACAGTTTCAGGTCTAGCGAAGCTGGAAGGGGAGATGATAGACTGTGATTATGACGAGATGTCGAAGGATGTCTGCACCAGGTATCAGCTCACTGGGATAGTCGTACATAGTGGACAGGCCAGCGGAGGCCACTACTACTCGTATATTATCCATAGGTCAGTATTGTGATATAACCTGTAATTGAACTGAGTAATGTGTAGCAGTAAACATTATATTTTAGTTTTATAAAGTTAAAATGTGAAAATCGCACACTTATTTCAGGCACTGTCAAATTGTTTTTCTCGCACACCAATGTGTTCATGCTTACACGTGCACCCATGAAACCTTGCATNTTTCAGGCACTGTCAAATTGTTTTTCTCGCACACCAATGTGTTCATGCTTACACGTGCACCCATGAAACCTTGCATTCTCTTTCTGGTGTTCATTTTTCTTTTTGGCTTACATTTGCACTTGCCAACATGCATGCTGTTTCACATATATGCTCTCTCTCGTTTGCCATGTGCATGCGTGCGTACACACACACACACACACCTGGACTTTATTGCACGCACTTGAACACGTTTGTGTGCACTGATACTTCTGCAAGCTTGTGCTGTTATGTCTTGTGCTGTTATGTGCATAAAATATTTTCCATGTGCATACTAATACTTTACCTCTGCTGGTTAGATGCTCATGTCCTTCATGCACAGCATGCATGCTTGCATGCTCTGTGCCACGAAAGTGATTGTGTATGCTCTCTGCCGCGTGAATGCAAAAGTATGCTCTCTGTCATGGTCGTGCACACGCTCTGTCTACCACTTGGAATGTTTGTGCATGCGCTTTGTCTGCTGCTTGAATGGTTGTGCATGCATACTGTGCCGCTTGAATGGTTGTGCNGGTTGTGCATGCACTTTGTCTGCTGCTTGAATGCTTGTGCATGCATACCGTCTGCCTCTGGAATGATTGTGCACGCGTTCTGTCAGCTGCTGGAATGGTTGTGCACTAGTGCTGTCAACTGCTTGAACTGCTGTGTGTGTGCTCTGTCTGCCGCTGGAACGGTTCTGCACCAGTACTCTCTGTCTGCCACTAGAACTGTTGTGCATATACTCTGGCTGCTGTTTGAACGGTCGTGCGTGCGCTCTGCTGCTTGAACGGTCATGCGGCTCGTGAGGGATGAAAATGGTATTGTGCAAATGTGATGATGGTTCTTTAATTTGGAAAGGTTGAGTTAGGTCTTGTGCACAAATGTAGTGCAACTGAAGCAAGTCCTTTGTGACATATACATGTCTATGAACGTCTAGATATGTCTGCCAAATGGGCTTGCCAGAGAACATCAAAAATTGCCTGCATTATGTCTACCCCGAATTTGTAGATTCTGATTTACCATAAGATTTGTATCAAATAGTGTACATATGATACACAAATATATCAAGATAGTTTTGAGGCTAAAGTTTTTCTGCCTATTTCTATAGAAATATTAACAACATATGCACTCTTAATTTTATGATTTATAGCAGTTTTGTGTCACTGCAAATTGTCTGTATTGATTTAGTCACGTCAGATATTATTTTTCGTTAGGGTTGTGTGAATATTTAGTACAGTGGAGCATCTTGTACCCAAGATGGTCGGGACCTAGACCATTTCAGATATTAGAAATTTTTTAATATAGTCTCTTTGCATTTACTTACAACTTTTCTGAAGCCCTGCTAAAGTTCTACTTCCATGCTATTCCTCCGCCTCGTGCAAACAAAGTCTAGAAAATTACCCCAAATTTACAGAACACCACATCCAGGCACACTCAGTTTAGTAATATTTTTATGAGAACTATTTCTTACTAGGCATTACAGACACTCCTATTTTCTCTCCGTTTTCATTCATATTAATTATTAATTAAATATTATAACTTATACATTAAATGTGAGTACTAGCTAGATTTGACCAAAAATANTCTGCTGCTTGATGGAACGGTCGTGCGTGCGCTCTGCTGCTTGATGGAACGGTCGTGCGTGCGCTCTGCTGCTTGATGGAACGGTCGTGCGTGCGCTCTGCTGCTTGAACGGTCATGCGGCTCGTGAGGGATGAAAATGGTATTGTGCAAATGTGATGATGGTTCTTTAATTTGGAAAGGTTGAGTTAGGTCTTGTGCACAAATGTAGTGCAACTGAAGCAAGTCCTTTGTGATACATATATGTCTATGAACGTCTAGATATGTCTGCCAAATGGGCTTGCCAGAAAACATCAAAAATTGCCTACATTATGTCTACCCCGAATTTGTAGATTCTGATTTACCATAAGATTTGTATCAAATAACATGAGCCATCACTAGTGTACATATGTAACACAAATATATCAAGATAGCTTTGATGCTAAAGTTTTTCTGCCTATTTCTATAGAAAAATTAACAACATATGCACTGTTAATTTTATGATTTATAGCAGTTTTGTGTCACTGCAAATTGTCTGTATTGATTTAGTCACATCAGATATTATTTTTCGTTAGGGTTGTGTGAATATTTAGTACAGTGGAGCATCTTGTATCCAAGATGGTCGGGACCTAGACCATTTCAGATATTTGAAATGTTTTAGTATAGTCTCTTCGCATTTACTTACAACTTTTCTGAAGCCCTGCTAAAGTTCTACTTCCATGCTATTCCTCCGCCTCGAGCAAACAAAGTCTAGAAAATTACCCCAAATTTACAGAACACCACATTCAGGCACTCTCATTGTAATAATATTTTGCATAAAGAACTATTTCTTACTAGGCATTACAGACACTCCTATTTTCTCTCCGTTTTTATTCATATTAATTATTAATTAAATATTATAACTTATACATTAAATGTGAGTACTAGCTAGATTTAACCAAAAATAAGAAAATTTTGTGTCGACAGAAGTATAAAATTCTTGCGACATATTGTATATCTAGTAGGGATGGGTAGAATAACAAAAAAAAAAAATCATTTCCGGTACTGATTCTACAATTTAAAAATTGGTTCCAGTATTCGGTTCTATTTTGAATACTTGCCTTTTGCTTGCAACTTCATTAAACCAATGCAGGTAAAATTCATTAAAACCTATGAAAGAATTGAACAATAACAAAGTGTGAAGATAAGATTTAATGTATACAGATAAACTTGTATTACATTTATTTAAGGTTAGTAAATATGTAACAAATCATTCTTTTTTACATATGTTTGGAAAATACTTTACGTAATACGTGGCGCTAAAAGCCAAAACATTATGGTGTGCTGTATGATAAAGGTAACCTACGGNTTTTTTTTTTTTGTACTAGAATTGGTGGAATTTTGTTGGTCCTTTGGCTTACACGGAAACAAAGAAGGCTTGGAGGAATGTATCGATCGGGTAGCAGTGTTGCTTACTGGATAGGTCCGAGCGATAAAGAGAGAGAAAGGAGTTTAGTGATGATGTAAGAGCGAGACATGAACAGACTTTTCCCCTACACTTCCTTCTAAACATCACCGAACAGTTTACGACTACCACTCCTTTTTTTATCTTGTATAGCGTGCACCCCAGGAAGATTTTTTTTTTTGGGAAAAAAGTGCTTGCTGTATGTGAGTAAATATGGTAGTTATTTTTGTAACGACAGAGTTTTGCCATTGCTGTGNTGGGAAAAAAGTGCTTGCTGTATGTGAGTAAATATGGTAGTTATTTTTGTAACGACAGAGTTTTGCCATTGCTGTGTATAAACTAGAACCGAGTAGTAGTTAACCTAAAACTGGTTCCGAGTGAAACATCAAGAACCGGTATAAATTAGAACTGAAGAACCGAAGCGACCCTAATAGTTAGTAAACAACGGTACACTCGTACATGAGATGTTTTCAGAGGTTTTATTCAAAANTGGGAAAAAAGTGCTTGCTGTATGTGAGTAAATATGGTAGTTATTTTTGTAACGACAGAGTTTTGCCATTGCTGTGAATAAACTAGAACCGAGTAGTAGTTAACCTAAAACTGGTTCCGAGTGAAACATCAAGAACCGGTATAAATTAGAACTGAAANAACTAGAACCGAGTAGTAGTTAACCTAAAACTGGTTCCGAGTGAAACATCAAGAACCGGTATAAATTAGAACTGAAAAACCGAAGCGACCCTAATAGTTAGTAAACAACGGTACACTCGTACATGAGATGTTTTCAGAGGTTTTATTCAAAAGTGTGAAGATAGCACAAATACACTAAAACAGGAGTTCCATTGCCACAATCTGTAGTCAAGGTTAAGTACAGAACTGTATGAAATAGAGCTGTGCAAAATCACAAAATTATGCTGATGTGGCGAAAACAAAGGTATTTGTGCATTGCAGCACAATTAAAAGCAGTTTTTAACTTATTTTAGTATCAAGTAGTGCAAAAAACCATATCAGTTCAAGTAAAGACACAAATTAAAAAAAAATATATATTATTCTATTTTTATAAAAATACGTATTTCTGAACAAAAAAACAGTAACCGTACATAATGCTGTTTACATGTTTTGTACTGTTGAGAGTCAAGTGATACANCAGCACAATTAAAAGCAGTTTTTAACTTATTTTAGTATCAAGTAGTGCAAAAAACCATATCAGTTCAAGTAAAGACATAAATTAAAAAAAAATATATATTATTCTATTTTTATAAAAATACGTATTTCTGAACAAAAAAACAGTAACCGTACATAATGCTGTTTACATGTTTTGTACTGTTGAGAGTCAAGTGATACGCTTGAAACAAAAATGGTGGATTGTTTTTATATGTGTATTGTTTCTGCAATACACAGGATTGTTACTTGCAAAATAGGTACTGGTGAATCTAATTCTTTCATAAAATAAAATGCAAGTTAATTGATGTTTTGTGCCTAGGTGCTTTGCTACCATTAGGGTTTTTATAAAAAAGTTTGTTTATTGAAAGTGTTACCAATGAATTCGTAAATACCGAAGAACCTTGTTATAATAAATCTGAAGGGAATAATTTCTATGTTCACTACAGAGGGGAAACTTCACATATTTTATGACTGGAATACCTGCTCAAAAAAATTTGAATACAAACCGAAGTAAAAAATTGAAATACATTGTTATTTGTGTGGATAGTTGTTCATGGGGGCCAAAATAAAAAACGGATGCATGTTGACAAGCAATCTATGCAGACTGTATCTCCGTCCAGACGTCAGTATCTGGTTTGCTGTGTGAATGAGTGCAGTGTGTAACAAAAATTTATAGCATTTTCTGTAATTGATCAACTTAAATTGTCAACTGTGTGAGAAAAAAAAGAAAGGCAAGGTTACAGAAATTCTTTGAGACAGAAAATCAGCACTATGTTGTGTTATCTTCTTACGTCCCATCACACTTCCTCTTACCCCCTCTACATCACATCTCATTACATTGATGAGCATGGCTGTGAAAACAGTTAAGTTTCTCCCCTTCCCCACGAGACTCTAACCCTTGTCATTGTCAAGCCCGTAGATTATCTTAGCAGGGTGGAGTTTGGGACAAAAACTGCTGCAAACTTTGTTTGAAAAAGCAGTAGAAGTTGAATACTTTTTCTTCTGTTACTTTCATTTCCTAGATGCTGTGAACTGCTCGTGGAAGTGCTTCCTTACAGCGGAAAACTTCCAATGTTCACAAAGGCAAGACTTACCGACCATATACCAAACAATAACTCTGAACAACCTCCAACATTTTATGCTTATCAATTCAGCAGGAAATCGTGTGCATTTCATACATTGAAAGAAGCAGATTTAGTCAACATAGCAAATTCTGCAGAAGCTGATTTGAGTTGGCACATTTCTAATATAAAATACGGGCCTCAAAATTTATATACTGTAACATATTTGTGTTGGAACATAATTTTTTTGTGAAGTTTAGCTATAAATTACTATATTTACCTGAAAATAATGTTGTTCTTTTACAGAACCTGCTATTACTAAAAGCTGGGTAATTGCAAAATTTGTTATGGTCATACGGGACATGACGAGTCAGCAGTTTCAAGTTCCCGGTTTTGGCAGCAATGCAGCATAATGTGACAGTAATGGCACTATCAAAGCAGATGTGACAATAATTAATACTTCAACAGCCATCAGAGTGCACTGTAAGAATGGAGACGTTGACAAAATATCAGGTTTTTATGCAAGTGTCGTTACACATGCAGATTCAAGTAGCTGAAGGCTGGGGCAGACTTTTTAATCAGGGCTTGCATCCTAGCTAGGATAGCAGCTGCCTTCCGGTCGTTCCACTTACCACCTCTCCTATGGTGAACAGCATTTACAGGAGTGAGGTGCTGCAGTTCACTTTTGCAAAGGGGTGGCAGGCAACGATTTCCCTAGCTAAAGTGTATTTCAGAAGGGGTAGAAACTTCATTGCCAGACCTGGCACTCCCTCTGGCAAATTTATACGCTGTGGCTGGAGTGGGTTAGCTGACGAGGGATCTAGCCTCTTCGTGGTGTGTCTTGCTAGATGTCGTGGCTCTACCGTACATATGCACCAGGTACTTTCATGTACCTGGTCCACAGTATGAGTGGCCGTCTAATAGGTTGTGGTTTAATAATGTGCTTCGAGTCCTTTTTAGGGGACAGACTGCAATCCTACGCTAAGGTCAGCAAACAAGTCTCAATTTCCACGGTTCCCTGCCTCTCCTTTGCTGGGTGGCTCTTACTGGGGATGACTATGCACAATTGATACAAGAAAGAGCAGAAGGTTAAACTAGTAATGTGTTTTATTCTATCCAGAATAGAACACTGTGACCTGTACTCTCCTGCTGTAACCAAGGCACTGATTAACTCTCGGAAGGTAAATACAAAAGAGACAGCTCTTGGAAGTTAAAAACAAGAGAGGCAGGTGAAGGGGCTTGTCTTCTTGAAGAGCCTTGTCTTGAAGGACGTGCTAGAAGAGCAAAGAGCGACGAATTAGGAAGCTGTGGTAACAACTAAACCCTAACTGAAGCTGGGGGTGTTCTGAAGGGACCTTAGGGGAAGTATAGAGTTTGAGTTTGATGTCAAGTGTAGGGGAAGGGGGGAAACTAAGACTTCTTGGAGAAGTCGCTGGGCAGAGGTCTAGAAGATTTCTGGAAGGTAGCGGTGGTCCTTCGTGAGGAAGGTGGTATGCAGAGAGCTACAGCACTTGAGGTGGTGGAGCGAACTGCCGAGTATCAATTGCCGTTCTGCAGCAGTGTAGAGACATATATTCTCCTGTGCTGGGGGTGTCTCTGGTAACTTCGGCGGGGGTGGCTCCTCCCTCGTAGACAGCTGTACTCTTCTGCCATCTCTCGGGGCAGTTGGAAGCAGGTCTTTGTGTTGTGCATGGGGTATCGGCTGCACGAGTTGAGGCGCAACTTCCCTGGTGTGGTTTACTGACTTTTCCCTTCTCACTGGGTTTTGTTTAAGGCATGGGTAATTTAATATGTTCTTCTTTCGGGTGCACTCCAGTCTCCAGGCATCCACCATGTTTCAGGAGTTGTAATGCTGGCTTGGGTTGCATCACTTGTAGGGCAAGTGGCGTGCACGTGATGATACGTAGTTGCAAGAAAAAAGAAATGGTATACATAGGCATCACGTTTCATATTTTATTAAAATTGTAGTTGCAGTTTATTTTTGAGTAGCTTATTCTATGTCAGTACTACAGTAGAACCCCGATGCTGCTTAACTTTTAACAAGTATAAAATCCACTTCCAAAGGTCGTTTTATACAAAAATTAAACAATTCACAAAAAAAATTAGTATATAATTTTTTGTGGGGAATACACCTAGAGCGAAGTTATGCACTCCTAATTACTGGCTTTCAAGCTGGGACCTGTAGGAACCTATCATCCCCGGACATGACGTGAAATGAGACACCTAGAATGTAGCTGCGCTGGAATGCAAAGGCGGGGAAATGGGAGCACCCCGAGAAAACCTGGTGGCAAACTGCATCGTACAGCATAATTCCTACGTGCAAAAATCCAGGAGTAAACTTGCCAGGTATTGAACTCAGATCGCCATGGTGGGAGGCGAGCACCCTGGCCACTACGCTTGGATAAAAATATATTATAAGACCAACAATCTCACGTTTACAAGAAATAATTTCAAACATTGAGTGCTGCTTAAATTTTAACGAGGACTGCTTAATTTTTAACAGGAACAAAATCCATTCTCAGTAATATTTTGTGCAAAAATCAAAAGATTTCTCAACAAAATACAAATTTATATGAATAAGCAGAAGTCTTCCAGATATATACATACATCCCACAAGGCTATGCTTCTCGTATCGCCACAAAAAGTAAACATTGTGGCATTTGTCACTACTGCATATTTTTTTAGCCAATGCAAAAATAATTTTCTCACAAAAATGAAATAAAGAAATAAACAATTATTTTGTACATTGCATCATATTAATGCTTTCATTTATCCAATACACCGAGTTGAAATAACAGACTATTTCCAGAACGTACTGGAAAAGAAAGAACTTCTACGAACATCCTAACGACCCTTATCACTAATCCCTGAAGCAACTTCAACTACAACTTAAAAAAAAAAAAAAACCCATAACAAATACTCATACTAACACTGCCAGAATGTCTGAAATACTGGAAAAACAATGACATTCTCTTTCAAAATAAAAAGAAAATTAACTAAATGTTCTTGGAAAACCTATACTTAAGGTCTCTTTTCGTTACATGTGAATTATTTCAGTGTTCAACTGTATTTAATTTTTAAAGAACTGTGCTTACTAACATTCAAGTTTCAATGTGCAGGCAAAGCGATGGTACAGCCAGGTGGTACAAATTCGATGATGGTGATGTAAGTGAATGCAAAATGGATGATGATGAAGAAATGAAGACCCAGTGTTACGGAGGCGACTACATGGGTGAGGTAAGTTTGTTGGAAACATCTTGATGGAATTTATGATTGCTCATCAATTGAGGTTGGTGGGCCAAAGTTAATTGACATTAGATAGTGTGGCTTGCACAGCATACACGACGCCTGCAATTACTGAATTCCTTTGATGATGTAGTGTTTGAGACTGAAGAGGTTTGTACATGGTACCTCCATGAAGAGCCCCCCTCCCCTCATTCCTCCTTCATACGTGAATGTTAGTTATCAACATGGTAACTAGACTCGTATGAGTGCACCCATGTTTGGTTATTGTTTTATGTAGAAATATCTCAAAACCACCTCTTTTATGATGTCAAAACTTGCCCTTTTCGATAGTTTGATTTCAGAGCTGCTCAATAATTATTATCATGGAAAAACCTACAAACTACCATTTTAACAAGAGTTTCAATTTACTTTATAGAATGTTATTGAACATTTTTTTTTATTTATTGAGTTATTTACTAGACAAATAAGTTATTTTTAAAGCTGAATTTTGGAAATGATATGGTTAAGTCTGCCAAAGGATAGTGTCGCTTGCTGTTTTATTATACAGTATTATTATTTGTTGATTGATAATGTTTAACTTCACAGCTAGTTTTAATATTCCCAGTTTCTTTAGTACATTTTTCTTTGTTAATTTTTTAATTGTTAATTTTTCTTTGTTGTTGGTAGACTGTGTATCAATTTGTAATGGTTTATGTTCATCTAGGAGAAATTACGTTACTTTCCCACACTTTTTTCTTTTAAAATACAAACTTCTCAAATGAATCACTTCATGTACACATCAAAGTAGTAGATTGTTTCTCTACGATGGGGAAATGAGCCACTATTTAATTGGTAGTTGCCTGATTAAGGTAGGCACAATGTTTGAGTAGACCAAAAGATTTGTACGGATATATTTTTCTTCTCCTCCTCATGCCATTTGATAGGTAACCATTGTTTGGCAAGGTCATTAGCTATGCCTCTTTATTTATGCAGCTGCTATGCTGGCTTACACCCCCACCCCATGTGACCATACAGCGAACTGAGCCTATTCTCTGTATCATGTAACTTTCCAAGATTTTGACAGTTTGGCAAATGTAGCACCAAATGTTTTTTTTTTTTTGTTTATGTATCCTTTCGCTATCAGCTGGTGCTTTAAGTGGAGGCTATATATTTTATCAACACGCTGTCAGCTAATCCATTTGCCATTGTGCTGTAAGACTAAACAAATTTTAAGGTATTTTAGAGTGACATCTGTCTTAAAAAAAATTTGTAGGTAAAAAAAGTAAAAATATAAAACCTTGCAAAAAAATTAATATATGCTAACTCTTTTTTATTTTGTCCGAGACAGCGAATTTGGGTTAACATTTGCTAGATGTTAGTTGTAGTTCTTATCACACTTTGGATGTCAAAGCTAATATAACTGGAACTAAAAGTAATTCGGGAACTTGATTGACAACGCACTTTTATTTGCCAGCAACTTACCGATGACTATTGCAAAGCAGTAATTCTGCTATTACTGATACTAAACATTTCGAGTTGGAAATGTGTGGCATGGTAAGAATTGCTTAAAGACTATTCACGCGCGTCCCACTTTCTTTGTTGTATTAATACAATATAGTTGCAACACGGAATCAATGAAATGGGTTTGTGGGAGATCAACATGGCATGTAATGGATGTAGACGAACGATTACCGGCCCAATAGAAATGACTAGTAATCAAAATCGCTGTACACAAAATATATGTCACTTTAAAAATTATGCAGAGTTCGTGGATAAATGAAATTATTGGTATTTATTTGTAAATTTGTTATTTTACACATGAAAGCAGTTTTTTTTGTGGCCAGTAATGCTTTGGAAAAGAGAGGCATGGCAGGGCAGGGCGAGTTGTGAGCCGAAAATGTTACTCAACAGATAGCAGCACGTTGGCCTGTCTCTTGATCCTGTCTTTTTAAATGTTTACTTTTCTTCTATTACTGGCTCGAAACGACACAAATTTGAAATATATTTCGTCAAATTATTAGAAAAAATAATTCAACAATATCATGCAATATTTCTGTATGCTTTTGAAATTAATATCAAGCACGTATGGAAAGCATGGATCTCCGGAGAGTGGGGATAGACGTGAAAAGAACTCTCAAGGTTGCGAAGTTGCGTTTTATATGGATATGGATCATTTTATTGTGCATTTCATTTTGAACACCTATACATTACTACTTTCTCACGAAGTTTAGTTTGCAACTCTTTCTTATCGCGTATTTTCTGCTTGTCTGATGTGCGCCAGCAGTGCATTCAAAATAGCTAACGTAATATTAACTTTTGTTCGTTCGTGCATCAGCTGATACAGGATTTTGTAAATGCCACTTTGTTTGTTTCGTACACGTCAATTTGCCACTCGCCGACTGTCATAATCTTGCCAAGTTATATGAGATGGACAATACCCCCAACCTCAACACTTGCTCTTACCCAAACAGGCAGGTATGGCTCTAGACTGTCCTGACGGCAAGAGCTCGGCATCTCCTGCATTCATAGTTGTACTTAGTCACCCTCATGCAGTTGCAGACACTAGCAGTCTGCTTTTCTGTCCTTATTTTTGTTTTATTTCATCACCAGTAATCTCATGTCTTCGAGTAGACTCAATTTTACTTTCTTCCAGCAGCATCTGATCCAGATCTCATTCAGATCACGAAATTGCCTTTCTGCTGGAATTATCTATGAAAGTTCCTTATGTTAACCGAAAGCTTGGAAGCATTGCAGAACTTGATCTGGAGACACACATAAGTTACCATTCTTAAGTGCCATACCAATCGGGGTGGTACAGTGGTCCATGGCCGATTCCTTCCCGTTCCTTCCCCAATCTCTCTTCCTTGTGACTTGCTCTGTCTCTAATGACCTCACTGTCTATATGTTAAGCCCAACTACCTATCTACTTACTGTCATACGCATTTGTTCATGTATCTTCTTTCCTCTTGGTTACCCAATGCTAATCAGTTCACAATCCAACAAAAAGACCAGTAAAACATAATGCATCAAAGTAGTCCAATAAAACAATACGGAAAAATAGGCCAATGAAACATAATTGTGCACAGAAAGAAGTTGATGTGCATGCACGTGCACACATTAAAAAAAGTTTCTTTTTCCTAAAGAGAAAATAAAATAGCACAATTTTATGATTTTTTAAAATATATATATTTTGAATATCTATCATTCTATGTTTTATGACAGTAATAGTTTTATAGTATATATTTACTACTTTATATTAGATTTGTATGTGATATAAATTCTGTTTTGTAATGAGAAGTTACCTTTTTTCTGTGGGCAGGTTTTTGACCATATGCTGAAGCGGATGAGTTATCGTCGACAGAAAAGGTGGTGGAATGCATACATGTTGTTCTACACCAGGCTGGATGTTGAGGAAAATGCGCTAGTGAAAAGCCTCAATGAGATGTCGTTATGTAGGTTCTCAAGGTGTCAAGTTCTGTGTTCTTAGTCTTAAGAAGTCTACTTTTAATAGTACAGCAACAATTGAATATTGTACCTCTGTATAATAGTTGTAATGCTAGCTTATATTTCGAGGTAGTTCTAGGTTTTAATCGTGGCTAAGCATGGGTATGTATGCCTTCCATGGATGTCAAGTTAGGTTAATATTAGTTTGCAAGCTATTCTTTAATGCCACAAATTAAAAATATTTAGCACTCTTAATATTGAACTTTTTTCTTATACAGTATAATCCTGCTGATACAACCCCTCATGGTTTCTGGGATTATGGATGTTAGTCGGAGACAAATTTAATGGAGCTGTTTGAACCCAAAGTGACCCTGTAAATAGGGAGTTTGTAGAATTTTAGATTAGTGTTAATTCCACAACAATGTTTTGTAGTTCGGTTTTTACTGACCTCTTAGTAATTGTGTGGGACCTTGTTTAAATTTCCCATGTAACCAATTTCGTGCAATATATTGGTCACGTGTCATCGATCTCCAGGACGAAGAGACAAGATCTGTGTCTGACGTCATTACAGTAAGTTGAGTCGCTAGAGCTGTGCCGCCCGTTGGATTTCAACCTGCCCCCAACCATGTCAAAATGTGCAATTTCTCGTGTGAAGTCCATGTTCAATCGTCTGTGACGAAAATCAAAAGTTTTTAAAATTAAATATAAATTTTATTTTAGTGGACAGATGTCTTCCAAAGAAAATAATATCCTATACAACTATATTGAACCACTCCTCGTCTACAAAATCATCTTGCATTCTGGTGAACGGTTCTTAATTTACTAATGATGCATTCCCATTCTCGTCCTTTTCTCGTGGGAAAATTTATTTTCAGCCCCGCCCAAAATTTTTCTGCCTCAATATTTTTAATCTTGCCCAGCTGTGTTTTGTTTATGTTAAACACCAGCTTGTTTATAGTATTATCAAACTGCAGTTATTGACTCCATCAGTTGCGTGTGACAAAAAGATTCCTTTTGTTTTAAAACATAATGTGTTTTCACTGCGCTATTCTTGTAAACTTTTTAATAATTTCAATTGTTTGTGAACATTTATCATGGCCAGTGACGCTTTGAAATATTTTCCTATAAACTATGCGGACGAAATATGTGGTGCATGTATTTATATATATATATACATACGTGTGTGTGTGCGCGTGTGTGTGTACATATATACACATATACACATATATATTTTGTCCACATAGTTTATTAAAAAATATTTCCAAACCTCACTTGACATGATAAATGTTCACCAACACATGAAATTATTATAAAGTTTGCAAGAATAGCATTTTTGGTAGTAAAATGTGGGTACATGTCACAAATTTACTCAAATTATCTTTCAGTGGAAGTCTTAATGTCCGTGGACGCACGCTTTGTATCGCGTAGTGCAAATGCTATCGCAGCAAAGTATCTTCGGGCAGGTTATGATTGCAACATACCGAATCTGTATGCTAGCAAAGCTAATTCCTCTATCGATAATGAAATGAAAAGTAGCTAAGTAAATTAATTCAATTTTTTCACATAGCAAATTTACTGCGTTTGGAGTTTAACGTCCTGGCGACCAGTGACCACAACACACTATTAAAAACAAACTCATTCCAAACAAAAACCAAAGACAATTTCCGAGCATGTTACAAATCGTTGTAACCAAACCCATATTAAAAATCAACATGTTAGATCTCAGTAATATAGTTAAACATTTGGAGTCAAATTAAACTTTCATCGTGTATCAGCTTATTTTTACGTGAATGTTTAGGTTATGTATATCAAAACTTACATCCCATATCAGCCAGCAATCGATACTTGCAACTTGTAGATGTCTCTCGCATATAAGACAAATTCAATGTGCATGGTTTACTGTAACTTCCTAATATTGCAAGTTTGCAACCAGGTTTAGTTAATTTTTCGCAATAAATATGTAGTGTTAACATTACATAATATATAATGCACAAAAATTTTTTTAGCCTATAAAACAATTTTTAAATCTGTGAATAAACGGAAGAATCTCTACTTTCTCGGCAATATTTGATTCATCAAATCATAATCCATGCGTAAAGAGTCTATACAAAGCTTCTCGCACGAAACCAGACTTGTATTTTTGTTGTAAGAACACATACAGACGTGAACATAAATTTTTCCCAAAAATATCCGGAAAAAATTATTTCCCGCCGGATAAGAAAATCGTTATTAATTCCCGAAATTTTTCCCGAAGTTCGGGATCCTGCACATCGCTAGTTTAGAATGTAACGAAACTTTCTAAAAACAAAACTATCAAATTGCGACCAAACTGAAGCTACTAAATACTAATATACTAAATGGTAAATTTGAACATGGCCAGTACAGTTTTATTTTCCGATTATTTCTGCGTCTCATATTTTCACACACAAAATAATTTTCCAAGAATGATTCATTTACTGGCATAAATAAAGTAATTTTGAACAGTTTTTTGAAGGTGATAGGTTACGTATTTGTATTAATGGTTTTTTGTTGCCTTGATTTACTTAATAAGTGTATAGTTTTACATTATTGAAATTTTGCATTTTTTAGATCAAATTATTTTTTCCAAGCGTAGAGTAAAACTTTGTTATTAGACGTAGCAGTTATAAGTAAGAAGTGCTTAAATCGTCAATTACTACTAACCATACAAAGTACTGTAGTTAACAGAAATGGTAGAAAAATTACCTTGGCTAAACTAATTTTCTCTATCTTATTTAATGCTTTTAAAGTGGATCATACACATTCATGTATGTTTTCGGAATCAGTAGAAAATCTTTGTTTTTTGGAAGGAAATTTTCACACATTTGTAAACACTTGAAAGATTAATTGAACAATTAGTGTTACTAGTGTCTCAAATTCTAAAACCTTTTTGTGGATGGCAGTAAATGTGTATTCTCTTGATACAGCGGATTCTAAGCTGGGGATCATGAAGATGCCTCCAGCAATCGAGAGGAGTGTACGGAAGCAGAACATCAAGTTTATGCACAATCGTAACCAGTTCTCTGCCGAGTATTTCCAGTTCATTCGCAAATTGGTTTCGTGCAATAGCCCACCCGTCAACCGACAACACATCTCGGAGAAAGTGGTGAGTATTCACACAATACAGTGATTGTAGTCCTGCTTCTTAGTGGACACTGGTTTCACTTGTCAAGGTTTAGTATACATGAAGGTTGTTCATCCTCTACTGCCGGCATAGAATCTTTCTTTCCAATTTTTTGTATTGGTACTGTAGATTCTGTTTTTTTTTATACCACTTGGTTTCATTCAAGGGAATAGCTTTGTTACAGAAAATGACCTAGTGGACGGTGCATTTTTCCTTTTAAATGTTTGTGTAGGAATAATAATTTAGTTTGTTGTGGTATGCCACGCTGTGAATGATCTTGTCACGTGCGGCTACTGATACCAAGCATGTTGGTCAGTCTGAGAATATGACAAACTGGTGGAACAAGATGACAGAGACAAAAGAGCTCTAGTAGAGGTCAGGCTCAACTAAAATTGATTTACAAGCCATTTTGTTATACCAAACTAAGGGATTATTTCTGGGGAACTGGTATTTGGATATAGTGTCGCTAGTTACTCTGTGATTTTACCGTTGGTATGGGTGTAAAGTTGGTGTTTACAAATTTTATAATAATGGAAAAGGTTTATCGCTGCAACTTTACATGAGAACAGGGAAGTGAAATAAATTTGAATTGCCAAATATTGGGTGCCCCATTTAAGTAAATATTCCCTATGTTAGTTGCCAGACTATGCTTGAATTTTTCTGCCCACGCAGCAAAGAAAAGTTTATATTAAGGGTTTGCGAGCACAGGACTTTACACCCGCTTATACCCCGACTAGGGTACCCAGTCGCCCATTGCTCGCAAGCGCCCCACCCAAAGCACAATGCTCAATCATAGAAGTGGTCAAGCCTAGCAATGCAGGTACCAGAAAACACCCAGTGCAATTGGAGACCACTGCTTCACCACTGCCCTCTTAGTTGCCAATCCCACTAAGGGTGAGCGACGAGGCGACACAATGATTTGGCACATCACCACAATTTTATGAATCTGCACAGTTCTTAAAATAGCTATATCTGTGCTAGGTAGTGCTTAAAAAATGTTCTTGTACAAAAAAACTTTCTCATCACTCTAAAAATACTGTGTTCTCGATTGCAAAATGCAAGCAGTGATATTTTCATTTATCAATTTTCCCATTTTACACCAATCAAACTAAATATTTTAGGGGTGTGCAAATAGTAGATTTTAATGTTCAAATATTTTCGAATCAAATAGTAAAATTTTAGATTAACATGTTAGTAGTTTCGNGCAAATAGTAGATTTTAATGTTCAAATATTTTCGAATCAAATAGTAAAATTTTAGATTAACATGTTAGTAGTTTCGAAGTCGGATAGCTACCAGTAAACATTTCAGTAGATACATTTTGGTTGTCAGAAAATATCTCTTAAGAGATTTGCAACACAATAAATGCCTTATTAGGAAAGGAATTTATTTGCTTTGAGTTTTACTTTCAGTGATCCTGCTGTTTTATTTTCAGTGATCATCATTGTTTGCATAGGGGGTGAAGCCAAAAATTTTAATAGGCGTATGTTCTTGATTGAATTGGTAGTAGATTCTGCAAACACTGAGGTTTGGTGCGTGCGGTTGCAGTGCTCCGTTACTAACATAATGCAAACTGTTTGCAATTTCTTGCCACCACTTTCAAGATTCAGTAACAGAATTTGTTTACGGTGAGAAAATTATATTAGATGAAACACTTTATAAATGCAAATGTTTTGTTGTAAAATCTTGGAATCAGCTTGCGATACTACTAGCGCTGTTAGTTTGTTTCNGCAAATAGTGGATTTTAATGTTCAAATATTTTCGAATCAAATAGTAAAATTTTAGATTAACATGTTAGTAGTTTCGCGTGCGGTTGCAGTGCTCCGTTACTAACATAATGCAAACTGTTTGCAATTTCTTGCCACCACTTTCAAGATTCAGTAACAGAATTTGTTTACGGTGAGAAAATTATATTAGATGAAACTCTTTATAAATGCAAATGTTTTGTTGTAAAATCTTGGAATCAGCTTGCGATACTACTAGCGCTGTTAGTTTGTTTCCAGCACAGCTATGATGCGACGCCATGTTGGTATTGTTCATATCAACCATTTCCCTCTCTCATGCTCTCCTCAATGTACTGAAATTGTTTACTTTTGAATGTGTTTGCAGAAATGAAACGCTACAATATTTACCTGGAATTACCTAAAAAGTTGGTGTTCGTTGTATGGAGCCATATGGTTTGTGAGTACCGCGGTAACATAACCTTTAGGCCTACATGCCTATTTCATTGACTGCAAACAACAAAAAAGAAATATGGCCTCTTTCTATAAATACTACAGTGAAAATAAATTTGTATGTACTGGTGTTTCTTAATCATTCTGGTTTTCATCACCTCTCTAAATGAGTTATTATAACACACCACCACTAGGATCTAATGATGTTGATTTGCATTGATAGGGAAA